>JAQFYC010004567.1:0-16765 GCA_034694165.1 Tomocerus mixtus | reverse complement strand
AGCTACTTTTGATAATTTTGGTCGATTGCAGACGTCATTAGGGGGGAGGGGGTACACAAAAACAGACGATGGCAGACGATGGGGGGAGGGGGGGGTCCAAAAATGGCCTAAAATCGCAGACGTCATTTATGGATGATCCCTTACTGTATTCTACCTTAAAGTACGTGTTGTTTAGTGTTTAACGATTGTGATTTTGATTTTGCTTACTCCTTAATTCCAAGTATTTGCTCTACATCTCTATTATACATGCATACAATTTGGAGTGAAAGAGAACCGAGCGAGGAATTAAGATCTTTGAGCTAATACTGTTTGTACTTTGTACTTGTAAAACTCTGAAACACAATACATAATACACATTATCTTCACTATCCCTGACAAATGCAAAATGCAAAATCTGCTAATCTTGTAATTTTCGTAACAAATAGACACAGAGGGAGCAGGATATGTTTATGGTATGACATCCGCAAAGTGTCCTATGTAATAATATAATAACTACTCTTACTCTTGTAGCAGTATTTCTATAAAATGAATTTTAACAATAATACTTAACTTAACATAGTATAATAAATGCCTTAAAGAAATCTATAACTCAGTAAGCCAACAACTACTCAAAAATTTACGTATGCAAGTAAAAGCATATTATGCAATTTAATACCAATCCGATTCTCTAAGGACATTATTGTTTCATAAACAAACTATTTACGTGCAGATCAGAGATCCGTACGTGCACATCGTAGTGTTACATTCAGATTCAGAACAGGGAATTGTGATGTGAACTCTGTGACTCTGGAGCTCATAACTATTACAAATATACCATTCAATTTATTTATTTATTAAACATACAGTTTCCTCATCTTTGTGGTAATTACTAATTACATTACACTACACTACTGTCATAAAAACGCATATAATTACAAGAACTAAATATTAATACTAATAATACTAAATAAATAGTAGCATTAGGTTATATAAATATTAAATAAAATAATTTAATAATTTCGGCAGATTATAATAATCTGCATTTGCAAATATATTTACTCTTACTACAGATTTGGAAATTCGGAATCTCTGGATATTTCATTGTTCTACCTAACGAAAAGCTATATATATATTTTTTAAATCACATAATATTGGCTTTTAAGAGAAAATGATGGGTATTCACATCCATATTTCTATGAATGTAAAGCTGATTTTGGAAGCTCTGTGATATAAAAACCATTGTTTTTAGAAGATGGATAGATTTGAGCGTATAATTGGCTTTGTTCAAATTGATGGATTTGAGTGTCAATTATGGGAGAGGAAGTACCCGCTTTTGGAAGGATATCCTTTCCTGGTATCGGATAATATTTCGGGAAAGTGAGTTCAGAAATAATGGTTTAAATGTTAATCCCACGAGGAAACTCTGTCTTTCCAGATAATCTAAATAATATAGTACTGTACATATTATGCAAATTTCTTTGAACTGTAATTTGCAGAATCCTAGCAGTTTCCCCCGAAGCAGAGAAATACGGTGTCACCACATTCCACACTTTGGGGGAGGCTGAAATGATGTGCCCAAGTATCAACGTTATCTTTAAACCGGAAGGGAACATCGAAGAGAAGAAATTGATTTGGGAAGCCAGGGAGGCAATCAACAAATTTTGCGAAATCAGAAAAATCCCTTTTCAACATTTTTCCTGTGGCCAATGGTATTTGGATTTAACGGAAAATATTCGCCACCAAATGATGCAAAACCGAGTTGGTCAAAAGTCCCGAGATCCCTTTCCTTTCTATTTCAACGAATCTGTAAACATTTATTGGGAACACGAAAAGCAGTATCAGTTGAATGCCATTAACGATCGCTTGAAATACGTTTCGCAGGATCTTGTTAAAGAACATCCTGTCGAGTTGGCAAATCCATTTAGCCAAAAATTCAAATTGCGAACTGTCAAAATAAATATTTCTCCTTATTGGGACAACATTTCCGAAAGGGATTACTATTTCCTGGAGATTTTCTTCGGGGCTAACATACTTCATGGTATTATGAACGAATTGGAAACCTCGGTTCGAGTGAAGTGTTCCGCTGGCGTGGGTTCCAATATGCTTCAGGCCCATCTGGGATGCAATTTCCATTCACACCAAGGAAAATCGCTGACTGTGCTTACGAATTTGGGATTGAGGAGAATTTCCTCTAGGATCTCTGTATTCTCCCTCCCTGGAATTGGCGAACAACAAAAACTGGAGCTAGAGGAACTTTTTGCGAAGGACTTGTACACGTTATCTTTGGCTCCGCTCTCAAGTCTCAAAGCCAATTTCCCCCATGATGTGGCCTTAAAGATGTATCGCTCTTCAAGAGGAATTTGCAACGATATGGTCAACACCCACCCCTTTTTGGAGGAAATCACATGTGCAAATTATAAACTCTGTAAGTTCCCCTTCAATTTATTAAGTTATTAAATAATATTTTACCATAGCATTGTATATCTGTCTGTACGCCGTTCTAGACGATACACCGTGTTACTTGTTGTGGCATGGGGTACTAACTGAGATCGTATCAGAATATTGAATCAGTAAGCCTATGGCTGTTTAAATCATCTCTTTATAACCATGCATTCATTTGTGAAACAAAACGTACACCGAACCGCTATTTTGTACAATGTGAAATTCCACTAATGGCGATTGCTTAATAATGTCCCAAATATCTTAAATTATGTAATTACATTAGCTTTATGGAGGATAAAACGAATCTCAATGTTCCAAATTAGTAGTTTGGGACTCGCAACTTTTTTACATCCTTTTGTGATGGTTTATCTTTAAAAATTGTTTTTATAATTTTTGAAAGTAAGCTCAATTAATTATATAATTACTGGTCTATTTGCAGGTGTAACAACTAACAAAGAACTTCGAACTCAACTTGAGCTACTTTTACAACCAATGCTGTGGAAATTAAGAGAAGAATTCGTAAATCACAAAAGGGATACAAAGAAGCTAAAAATTACATTTTCTTGTTGCGATGTGAGTGGACGAGAGAATTCTGTTGCATCCGTTGAGATTGATTATAATGGGGAACAAAAGCAGCACATTTTGCACATTGCTCAGCGATGCTACAGAAAAGTTTGCAAAAGGAGGGGGTTTGATTCCAAGTTTAGGACGATAACGTCCTTGGAAATCACTAATAGCAAGTTTTTCACCATATTGAATTGTAATGGAGCACAGCAGACCAACAATTACAATTGTAAAGGCAAGAATCCGAATATTTCGCAAGTGGGGAACCCTAACAGTGCCAGAGAGTCATCGGACGATATGGTTTGGAAGCCACAATAGGAAAATAATAATAAATGAAAAGAAATTAATGCATGTGTGCCTTTGTGTAACTAACTAAAAATATATAAGAAAACAACCCTTCCTTTGAGAAATTTTTTCTACATATTATGACAATTAAGTGTATACATTTTTCGTATACTATCAATACTATGTAATGTAGATAGTAGATAGATAGGGTCCTCTCCAATATATTTTTATCAATCCGCAATGAAATGAATTTTATATAATATTCGCCGACATTCATAGTGAATACAAAGTAATTGTAAAGAACCACATTAAAAATCAATAAATAAACGTCTATGAATGTAAAGTGAATACAATAATACATAATACATTAATACTATTGTTTACTGCAAAGGTACGATATAAGTTCCCAAACAAATAGATTCGCTCTACATATTATTATAGCAAGATCCAAAATATTACACTGGTAAAAATTCACTTTTTTATAAGGCAACTTGAAAAAAACCTTTCTGTCATTTATTTTGATACTATACAGTTAAATACACAGGTTAATTATTCATTATTAGGTACAGAATCAGGGGTAGGTGTTTTAGTGGATTCCAATTCGGATGGGCTTGGAAGGACTACAATTCGACTAACATACATCGGACCGAAATTAGACATGAGATTTGGCTCTATGAGATATCCAAACTTCGTGCGTGACATATAAAATAGACCAGAACTTTGTAGAGGGGCAAGTACATTCCACAGACCCATCAAGTCCACAGCCAAGTTGGGCACTTCAGTTTCCCTAAGGGCTCCCATAACTGCTCCATCATTTTCAACTGGACTTAAACTACACGTGGAATACACACAACTGCTCCCGGGTTTGCTGGATAAACTTTTGAAGGCAGATTTCAATATTCTCTGTTGAGTCCTTACTAAATTGAGTCTTTCTTTCGTACGCTTTGGCTTGAAAATATTGTTGTCTGCAATTGTACAGGAAACTCGATCAGACAGACAAGGGACATCCGCCAACACTCGGTCATAAATTGGCTCAGGTGGGTAGTCTGTTCCATTTAGTTTTGTAAAATTGATATCAATTGTGTTTTCGTTTTCTTTACCTGGAAATAATTTGCAATGAAATTGTTTGCCTTAGTAGTTAAAAGTTTCGAAACTTTCTAGGAGGCAGGGGGATGGGGAGGCATTTCGTAATATATACCGTATTGAAACAGCGAAAATAATTTTATTTACCAAGAAATTCGGCGATAACGAAATTAATCCTTTTTAGACGACTGCTTTCTATATCATTACAAGTAAAAGTTGCCGGCGTCATTGTCAAAATTGACATAAGGGTTTTCGTTCCAGGAGCGGCACACAAATCTAAAATCTTCAATCCCGGTTTCAAATCCAAAGCAATAATTGGGGTTATTGAAGCCCCGTTCACGCAAATGTATTCTCGCAAACCTAAAAACAATTAAAATAATCGAGTTTGATGTATACTAAATAAAATATATACATATTATAGAATGTCTTAATTAGATAGTTAACCAATACAAACCTGACGAAACATTCCGAGCCGCGGCAGGAAAATTTGATGGGTTTCCAGGTTCGAAACAATAAGGTCTTAAGAAAGGTGGAAACTCAAGATGAGTAAAATTAGAAGGATTTGTATATAGAAAAGGATTCTTCGGATCGTTTGCTTCGGGAGATAAGTTTTTATTAAAAACAGCATAGTAATCGGAATCTAAATCGAAGTCCTCCATCCCTTTGAGCTGAGTAGCGGCCACGTGCTCAGCAATTGCTGGAAATTGATAATATGTATTTTAATTTTATTTCTCTGCTCTTCCTTTTTTGCTGGCATTACTTTTTATTAATTGATGACATTACTTTTATTATTACAAAATTATGATTGAATTGCGAGCTTACCATCATCCACAGTCGACAAAACTCTTCTGCTACTTCTGTCTCCAGATCCAAAATAAGAGGGAATTTTTTGAGCTGGAGAGTTTTTGTAGAGAACATCCATTTCTTCGGCTTGTTTCGTCGATGCAATCGATTCCATAGTTCTTTCCATATCTGAAATACGTTTAAGATCTCTTGCAAGGTTATATTCTTTCCTCTGTTTGGCTAATTTCTCCTTGTGGGTGGTCCACACAGGATGAATTGGTAAAGCTCCAAGACCCTCCAATTTTTGGCATATTTTGTCCACATCTCCAGTGAAACCATTAGGAATTGCGATGTATTTCGGCGGTGTTAGTAAAGCAATACGAAGGGATGGCCATTTTTCAGCAAAAACGCTTCCGTATAAATCGTCGAAATGTTTCAGGGCCTTTTGAACATTCGACTGCAGCCTCGCTTCGTCAGCCTGTTTCAAATTCAAAATTATTTAGGTATACAAATTATTTTCAGCAAACAGATGACAATTGGAAGGAAATATTTAAAAAACTGTACACATAAATAGTATCTGTAATTTTACCCAGTGGACTTTCCTCTTTACCCGACCCCCTTCAGCTGCATAGCAAAACGAATGTCGTATTGAAAAAGAGCGACTAATATTTTTGGCCATTTTATTTGCAAAGAATTAAATAAATGCAGGAATTGGCGATTTTGATTGTAATATGTATAAGCGAAGTCAGCGAACTACATGAACTAATCAATATGAACTACAAACTTTATCGACGTAACCTAAACTTCGCCTTAACTATGCATAAGATACTTACTTTATAATAACTGCTTGTTTCGTAATTTACAAAAATTGGTATTTGTTAGGACAGAATTACTAATCAATTTTTGCGTTCTTTAACCGGGTCCAAATTGCGAACATGAGTTTATGTGAGATACCGCTCGCAAATATCAAAGTGTGTCGCAATGTGTAGTATAGGCAAAGCAAAGATGACCAGCAAAGGAACGCATTTTTTACAATTTTCGGGTTTTAATTTACCTAGTCAATGATTTCAAGATATTTATTCTGAAACCCGAAATTTATTTTTGGATAGATAATGACAATTACAAATTACTCTAATATTTTCTATTTAATTTAATATATATTACTGTTTACGTGAAAAAAGCGTTATGCAATTTTTTTAATCATTAACATAACTTCAAAAAATGTTAAATGCATTTATGATTTATGCATTTATTTCCTATTTATGGCATAATTTTCTAACTAATTAATAAGTAGCTCATTTAACCATAAATTAAATTACTATTTTCACATTGCCAAGTGTAAATGAATATATTTTATGCTAATGATTACTTATAAGAATAACATTTTATTTTTATAATCTGATTAATTTTGGGAAATCAATTGTAAACAATTTATGAATTTATTTCTTATCAATGTAAATGTAACATGAAATAACCTCTTTCACAGCTAGATATTTTTTAAATTATGATGGAATTAATTAATTGTATTAGGAACAAATACAACGACGACAGTTTTAACACCCGACCCTGCTGCAAGGCATATATTGAAAGGGATTATTTAATTTTTACGTGTTGATAAATTGATAGATGCGGTTATAAATTATAGCCCGTAAAATTGTATACACATAACACAAATTAGTATTTACCAAGTTGGGTAGAATATTTCATTTCACAAGTTTGACACGCTTAAAAATGTCTTCTTTGTTTACTGCTGTTGATTTTTAAAGTTTCGTCAATTAGTCCAAATGCTCTTTCATGTACAGATCCGTTAATCCCATTATCATTAGAAATGCTTTGAAGTCCTCCCAATTGCTCCCTGTAGTCTATTTTCACGCCTTCTGCCTTTACCTTTATTTCTTTGCCTGCCAACTTAGCCGAGGAATCGGAGTTGTAAACCTTTCCATTTACTTTCCCCGAAAGAAGACGAAGCGCCATTGTTTTGATCTTCAGCCTTCGCCAGCGACGGGGATACATTTCGTCAATGGTGTCAATAATTGTGTCGTGCTCTGAATTCAAATTTTAAAATTGTCATTTTGTGACCAATTTTTCGTACTTTTAAATAAAAATGAGTTTTTTTTAACTGGATATGACATTGACATGGATAACTAAAATTAAATGTACTTACTTGGGTTGCTTCTTCCCACAATGACAGACTTTTCTATTACCTCGTTGACACTGGCCATTGAGCCAACAGCCGAGAGTGCTGGCGTGATTCCGATTCCTTTACGACGAACTAAATGCTCAACAAAGTCTGCTCCCAGTAGTTCTTCATGGGGTAGCATTCTTATTGGAAGTATTTTGTTAATCGCCTATAACAATTATTGTAATTAATTATTTTCTGTACAGTCTCAATAAAAGTCCTCTCTAACTCTAACCCCGTACCCGAATGAGTTTATACAAATGAGTTGAGTAAAATTGATTTGTTAACCACGATATTAAAAAAGAACCTTACCCATAGCAAAACAAAGGTGATACATATGGACCAAATTGTTATACAGACACAGGCCAAGGCTTGGATCCCCAATAAGTAAAAGCCACCACCTTGGCAAACAATTATTAATATATACTTACATAGCTATTCAACATTTGAGTGCAGTACAATTAGAAAAAAATAAAGTTAATGTTTTTGAAACAAACCTCTCAAAAGTCCAGAATGTCCTTTCGAAAATCCAGCTCCTTTATCGTTTTCGCCAAAAATTCCTACAGCCAGTAAACCCCAAATTCCTCCAAAGGCTAAATAACAGGAAGCAAAAATAAATTGTGGATAAATGTTTGTTAAAAATAGCTTAGACATAAAAACTCATTTATATTAGTAACATTTGTAGGAGACCATGAACAGGGGTAGCCCCTACGGGGTCGTCAACTCTGGTCGCATCTGTGAAGCCAGATGTTGCAATTATGATTGCTGCTCCAACCATTCCAACAACAAAAGCATCAAATGTGTGGTAAAGAGCACATCCAGCAGTAACAGACACAAGAGCCCCCAAAACTGGGTTGACGATATCCATAACAGCAAATATTCGACCTGGCTTAAGAATGGCGTAAGCTGAACCAACAATTCCTCCCCCGATGGATGCTACCATTGTGGACACGGCAGCCCGTGCAGCAAATTTCCATTTCTGCCCACTCACTCCAAAAGTACTGTCAAAAATAATGGGTATTATGTAGTTAAGAAAGGAATTTCTTTTTTCGGAAAAAGGTATTCGATCTCATTTTTCCATTTTTTTCACAAAGACAATTTAAAAGCGAGCCTATACAGATTCCCATGTGTTAAAAACATTTTGCGTGTTTATGGCTATTTTAGGTTAGATTTTAAATATATTTTTATATTAAATATTACAATAATTATAATTAGGTTAAGAAAGAAACCTGCCACTGTTGAAGGCCAACCACCCAAACCAAAGGATGTAGAGCCCAACAACACAACTTACGGGGTTCCCCAAAGGAAGTGGGTCCGTTCCATGATCATATCGACCGAGTCTGGGACCCAACATCCAGGCTGCAATGTAACCTGGAACAAATTACCGGGTTCCATTGGAAATTCCATGTCATTTATGCAGTTTCTTATACTATATAGTTGATAAACAATAAAATAAATTATACCTGAAGCCCCTCCCAGTAAATGCACAGCACCGGAACCAGCAATGTCAATGACCCCCAGATTAGCAAGGAATCCCGTGGGACCCCAAATCCAACGTGCGGGAACGCAGTAGACGATCGTGTTGAGCATGGAAAAGACACAGTAGGATTTAAAATTGCATCTGAAAGAAGGAAATTGAAAAAATTACGTACGAGGAAGAACAATTATGGAATTTAAGAAAGGATATTATTTAGACTCGGACCTTTCTGCCATAGTTCCAGATACAATTGTGGTAGCGGTTGTAGCAAATGACAATTGAAACATAAAAGCAGCGAATACTGGACCCATTATTTCATAGTCTGCATCCACAGCATATTCTCCCACACCGAAAAATGGGCTGGACCCTTTGCCTGTTCCAAAACTCATGCTAAATCCAAATATCCAATAAGTTAGCCCTCCAAAAACGACGTCAACAACATCTGAAAGTCAGGAATTCAAATTCAGAAGATATATTCAGAATATATCAACATTTTCTACATTTTAGTTAATGGTGCTTTTCCTGTTTTGTGATTTTTTGGTTGAATACATATTTATGTTAATTCTGGGAAACAAAACAGTTAATTATGAGCTAACAGAAAAGAGATTAATTTAGAATTATTATCTTACTTTTCATCATTATATTGGATTCGTTCTTTACCGAAACACAACCAGATTCCAGCATTCCAAATCCTAAAAGAATTTCAGAACCAAGAATGCCCATTTTGGATTTTTATAAAATAAAAGAATTGTGTTGTAAAATATTTTTGTGAATTACCAGTTTGCATAGTAAAAATGATAAAAGATGCAGTAAGAATCCATGTTGCATCATCCCAAGTTAAATCAAAGACAAACGGAGTATCCCCTCCTTCCGTTTTTTCTGTAGCACTCGCATCATCGCCATTTCCCTCGTATGACATATTTTAGGAAAGGCAGCACAAAATAATTATCCAAAGAATCACGGATCCTTGTAGTAGCGTTTTTAGTTTTTCACTATTTTTCCTGTTTATCGTTTACGTAATTTTGCATTCTAGCTGAAAAGGAATCATTTTATGAAGTAAAGTATTTGCTTCCTTCACTTTGGCTTAGGACTTCTTTTTTATCATTTTTGAGTTTTTTGACAATTACTAATATATTATGATATTGTGGGCCTACGAAAAATACAGATTTAGAGGTAAATATTAAAATGTTTTACAGTGCACTTATAGTGGTGAAATTAACTATCATTTAGTAGATTAATTGGCTCTTTTTTGTTACAATAGGAAATTAAATTATATATTTTTTGTACGGAAAATTTTTTATTTCCAAAATTGTGCTTTGTAGGTAAGGAAAGGTGGAAATTCTAAGTGGTAAACAGAATTATTGGTGAAAGTGCAATTTGCAGGTTTAAATGCGTCCCATAACTCTATAATTGTGCTAGATAAGATCGATTAGCAATTACTGGCGGCAGTTAAAAACTAGGTGATGAGCTATTTGTCCTTTTCTAACCCTAACCACTGTCGCTGGTCAAACTGGACTACATTCCTATCTTTTTCTTAGCTGGATATATTTTATGAATGTATTTCATTCATTTTCTAAAGGAGTCTGACTGATTGACAAAGAAACTGGCATGTTTACGACGTGGCATGGCAGGGCATCATTACCAGGGTTCTAGTCTCATTAATTTCCCAAATGAAACTAAATTGCCCAACTCTTAAATTAAGACAAATAAGCTAAAAGCACCAGAACTTTAATTGCTAATTATTGTTTGTTTGTAAGTACCTACATAGGTAGTTAGCTATATAATGCTCATATGTTCCAATAGACCAAATAAACCGTGATAGTAATGACATTGAAATGCAACTCATTTCTTGCATTTGAACAGACAGATAGTAAAAGCTTATGGGAGTATTAAAATTTTAGTATAATGTGTGAAATGAAGCTATAAAAATATTAGCCTTGTAATAAACTTTACTTAACAATATAAATAACTCCTAATACGTCAATAGAGACGTATAAAAGTCTTCTCATCAGGGATTCACCGCATCCACCTACAATGACCTATGTTGTATGCATGTTTTACTTAAACATAATTAAATATATTAAACTATGAAGATGCATGGGATTAATCAGAGAATATCGATTTTCATTTTATATAGGTATTTTAATTTTGCCAGGATTTTAATTTAATTTACTTATATTTTTAAAAAATTCATGCAAAATGTATAAAGGCAGCATTATTTTTTTGAATTACCGAATGTTTGAAGTTTGTATAATTTTAGCTAGACCTTCTTATGTAAAGAGATAATTACGAAATGTGTCATGTATTTGGGTCGTATGGCATGACCCAAATAAGAATTTAGGTAGGTATCCCTTTTGAAATGTCCATTGTCCACTCTACCTAGTAAATATTCATTATGCACCTAGATATAAATTTATGTAGATGTATAGAAGTTAAGGAAAGGAACCCATGTAAACACATTTATCAGAAATGTGACGTGACGACGTGAGGTGACAGTGAGAACTGCCAGGAACAGGACGGAATGATTCAAGTTTTTTGACTTGATGCGCGTACTATCAATTATTTATTAAGAAATGACCGATATAATTGAATTGTCACTTTAAGCTTGGCCCACAGTATACAACATGTACTATACGTATATGTGTAAGGCAGAATTTAGAATCCGCATATCCGGTCCCAAGTCCCAACCAACCAGAAAACTAAAATGATTACTTTTGTAACCGACAAACTATTAGTTAAATTCCTTATTCCTTAAAATATTTTATCTAAGGCTTTTCTAGATCCCACGTACGTATTTATTTACATTAAAATTGATTGTCTGAAAATATCTATACTTGTAATTTTGGGAAGAGGACAAAAATGAGAATCTTAGTGGAACCCTTTATATAAGTTTTATTTTTTTAAAATAAACCATTGTTAAACGAATATAGCCAAGTGGTAAATAAATATTTTCC
Organism: Tomocerus mixtus; assembly: GCA_034694165.1. NCBI lineage: Eukaryota > Metazoa > Arthropoda > Collembola > Entomobryomorpha > Tomoceridae > Tomocerus > Tomocerus mixtus. The sequence goes on along the minus strand of JAQFYC010004567.1, from coordinate 5,019 downwards.
GTAAGTAAATTATTACGGGGAAGGGACTATATAATATGTAGTAGATCAAAGTACATGCAAATATCCTACTAATAAAATATATTATGCCAACTCAAACTTTTCTTAGCAAAACAGCAGCAAGTACTATTAATTTAATAAACTCTAAAAACTGAAATGAAAAATTATGTATTACAGTATTATGATAAGTATATTAAAGGAATAGGAAGATATGTATTTCTTTATGCTTTGACTCTGCGCTAAAAGCTAAGTAAAATTAATTTGAAACATCTTCATTACTTAATAAAAATTTTCACCACCTTTAAATAGAACAAGTATCCACCTTAATAATGTAACCATATTTAGTATAAAAATTAAGACTGAATTATGACATGCAGAATAGTAAATGAATTATATTTTCCATTTTCCATTGACAGTCCAATCATTTATGTCTGATAAATAATTGGACAATACTTAATTTATTTAAGTTTTTGTTGGCTGTGAATATCGCACGTAAGTGTAGAAGATGTTTTGTGTGTGAGTAAATATGGCTTAATGTATACTTATAGTAGCATTTAGTTAGTATAACGCAGAATATTTAGTATTCTTATTCTTGTATGAACACTTTTAAGCACTTGTATTTTCAATAATGTGTCCCGCCTCGCATTGCCCTTTTTTATAATGTTTAAATTAACTAACTGAAGATAAAAGTTTGTACTCATGCTATCATATGATCTATATACGATAATTGTTTTTCCATTCATTTTATTAATTTGATTCTTTAATTTAATCTACGTAACATATCCCAACCAAAGTTTCTGAAATTAATTTTTCTCTCTCTTTCTCGATCGGATCGGATTGCCATCCCTAGTTTCCACGAATGCATTTTCATGACAAATGATACTTAAGAACAATATAGAGGTAACTCATGTTTAGTAAAATTGATTCAATTAATAATTATTAAAGTGACATAATTATTGTTATTCTGCAAATCGATATTCGTTTCCTCAGTCCCACGATGTACAGGTCCTAGGTATTTCAATAAGTGCAATGTCCATCTGAAAATTGAAAATTATTGCAGTGCAAGTATTGTTAGAAAAAAATTATTTTATTAAAACGTTCTAAAGAAAATTATTAAAATATAATTATAAGGACTCCCACACTGTGAGAAAGTATATATTTATTTAAGACTGAAAAAGCAACTTACCATAACAATGTTTGCTACAGCATATGTATGAATAACTGCAGCTATGTCCGAAAGGTAGGCAAAACCCTTTACGTGGCCTTATTTCGTGACCGTAATAACCACCACCATGGCGTGGATTTGCACTGCTCATCGCTACTACTGTCAATGTCAATACAGCAATAGCAATTGCCACCAAAAGAATGGAGCTTCTAAAATTTGAAAGTTTTATAATTAAACTGACTTATTTATTTAGTGCAACAAAATTTTGTAATATATAGTAGAGCTAAGGCTTTTGTAGGTAAAATGAAGAGAATTTTGGTAAAATTAATAGCAAGGATATCATTTTACAAAAGTAATTACTTTGCATGGTGAATTGAATTGCAATTAAAATGCATTGTTTGAAAAAATTATCGGTTTTACTTAATTTTTTTACATATAAAATGAAGAAAAATGCAATATTTGCAATAATATTACCAAGCCGGTAGAGAATTGTTTTAACATTTAAAAATAATTTAATTCCTACTTGTTCATTATGTGTTGATTCGTTGTGCTTCTCAAAAAAAAATGTTCAAAGGGAAGCTAGAAGGCTAGAGCAGAATAGAATGTGAGTAAACATGGCTGAAGAGTGGATTTATATACCTCCCTAAAACAATGAAAATTTTAATAAGCCTGTTTTTCGCCTTATTATATTTCAATGTAAAGGCATTTGTTATTGTAACTAATTGGCCAATTATTATTATTGTCAAAGTTGTGACCACTGTTGATAGCCCGATCTAGGGCTTATGTAGAGCGGTTGTCTGGATGAATATCTGCACTTCCTTAATAATTTTCGTATTTATGATAATCAGAGGTTGTGCGACGTTAACATGAGTAATTTTGATCTCACTTTTCTCTTTTATGAAGTGCATCATGTGATCATAATCGCACTATGCGATTTTTATCGCACATTCATTTTTCTTTAGTTTTTTATTTTTCTAATAAAACTATTACTGCTTTTGATTCCAAATTAGTTCTAAACGACTCAGAGATAGTTTATAAGTAACCAAAAATCTCAATGTCATAGGTCAAATAGGAAAAAAGTTTTCATATAAACAAAGTCAAAATGCGATAATTAAAGCACACCTGCCTAAGCACGGTATCTATAACATTTTTGTACTCGAATAATCTCTACCACAGCTTCTATTTAAATCATAAACAATTACATGCGCAAACATAATGTCAACTATTTACGATCATTTTTGGCCCCACTATTATGTCGCAAAAATATTTTTGCACTTAAACCAGGGAATAAATATTTCTCCTCCGGACCGATTATTTTGGCCAACGAACTCGGCCTTAGATGCGGTTAAATGCGTTCAAATCCGATGTTAAAATATTTTTTTCAAAAATGTACTCAAGTTATCGTCAGACAACCACAGATTATTTCGAATGCTAAAATTGATGCCGAAACCGCGGATATACAGACAGACAGACAGGAGCTCTCCATAAGCCCTAAGTCGGGCTAAAATAAGTTCGTCAATAGGACAGACAATGCAACATTATAAATCATTAACTTATTCATTTATATTGAAGACTACAGCAACACGAAATCGTAATGACTTTCTTAATTTTGGCTAATAAAGTAAAACCTTTGTATTTTGGGGAGACGCGTGTACATAATTGGTAATACTGTCAGAAATTATTGATCACATAATTTATTTAGCCTATCAATATAGGGAATAACTAACGGTGTAATAAAATATCTGTAGTAAGGTTAGCCGCCCACACTGCAGTATTGAACACTAAAGAATAAAATATTACACATTTTTGCCCATTATTTATTGATATCAAACTACATTGTAATATTGTTAATATCTATGCCAGCTTCTGTATTTTAAAAATATTTATTAGTTATTATCTATTAAAGCCAATCTAATCCATTAACATTGTACAAGTAATGTAACATAGGCTGGCCAACCTGAAGCATTAATAAGTCCTTCTGGCACATACTTTATGTAGTTACATTCAGCAAAACTTTTTAATCAACAACCAATTGGGTGACTAACATCAACCATAATTTATATAACTACGGGTAACTTGGTAGGTATTATCGGGCAGTTGATTTTGCGATGAAAGCGAATTGGATTATACTTGAGCATGTCGCAAAGTATCTGTATATAGGTAATATGTAACATTCATTTGGCTATTTTTAAATTTTCATAAACCTGTTTCACCAATAATATTGGAGGTCAAAGTTGGTCAAAAATGAACTTCCGTACAACAGCCATTAGCTTATTTTGAAAATATAAAATAATTGGTTCACATTTCGATGTCTTCGGAATAGCAGAAAGATTAGATCTGCATATAAGTAATTTAACAAAATACAAAACGCCAAAAAATAATATTTTTCAGAAACTGGGTTTTCAAAAAGTTTTCCCTCCCACATATTTCAAAAACGCATCATTTGCGTGCAACTTGGGAAGTCAATTCAGAAAGGTACCGCATTTTGGAAAAATTTGTCCTATAATATGGTGCGCGCAAGTGAAGTTATTCGCAGTTGAAAAGCCAAAATAAGCTAGAGATCAGGAAATAGGAAAAAATAAAAAATAAATATTTTATAATTAAAATGCACCATAATAAATACTAAAAAATAGTTTAGACAATATTATAATTTTTACATATTTTTAATAATTTAGACACATATTTATTTACATAGGCAACAGCCTATAAAAGAAACCGAAACAGAATTCAAAAATGTTGAATAATATTTGGAAAAAAGAGGGGTCCGATACATAGATAGATACATACATACACAAAACTTCAAGCCATTCATTCTAATAATGTAGTATAAGAAGTGCATATGTGCATGTGCTCAGTCAGTGCTGTATAGGCTAACAAACAAATGATATGATGTAATGAATTGAAAACCGGTTTCTCTCCAATTTGCACGGACGAAGTAGAGTAAAAGTCAGGCCAATTCCTTCAAAACACCCTAAATATTCATCACACGAGTCACGTCACGAGCTTCACATACTTACAGGCATACTTCATTCATTTGTGTCCACTTACTTTGAAAGACTTTTGTAGGAAGGAAACAATGTTCATGTACATAGATACTCTTTTCAAGACGAAATGCTAATGATCCCGATTGCACTACATGATATATCCACCAAAGGTCAAAAATCCAAGAATAGTCAACTTCGGATTAGGACCCTTCAGTTCTTGTATGACCACTTTAGAGTAGTGGGCAGTGGGCAGTATACTAATTTGGTCCATAATAAAAATTTATCCAGAGTATTCATGCGTTCACAAGCCAAAAATCCAAAAAGCACTCCAGAAGCCCTACTAAACTATACCATACAAATATACAGATCCAAATACTTAAGCTACAGGAGTTACCTCATTGTTAAGCTACTGATATTTGTTAGTTGAAGGTACTTAGTAAAGTAAGCAGGAAATAATAGGTCAGACAGTCACAATTATTAATTAGTAGGTCGCAGATAAGGGAGTAGTATGTGTTTAACGCGGACAATATAGACACATAATTTTTGTATTATTCACAAATTATATAAAGAATATTATAGACATCTGCACATACTTATGTACATACACATGTACATGAGAAGTAAGTATTTTTTAATACATACATTCACTTTACTCTTGATTATAAGGAGCAATTCATTAATAACAAAACCGGCTTTCTTCAGTTCCTTCCTATACTATGTGTTCTTGATATAGGAGTGCTATGGCTACGATTAGTGATAGAATTATTACTTGTTTATAATGATTGAAAGATAAATCGATGATAGAATTGGAAAGTTAGTCAGTCTTGCTAGAAGTTACGTAGATGTCAGACGTATCGGAAAAGTACGTATTTG
>JAQFYC010004566.1:0-16766 GCA_034694165.1 Tomocerus mixtus | reverse complement strand
ACGCTATTTGTAAAGTAATGAATAGTTTGGAATCCCCGAAGTAAATTAGTGCACTATTTCCGTAGGAGAGCCGAAAAAATTTGGAGAAGCCAGAATGAGACCACAATAGGATAGGAATATACGATACACTAAAAGTAAGCAATGCACTGACAAGTTAAACTGTCAAGTGGGGAGCTTTACGGCGTTAACCCGGAATGGCAGGACAAAGTGGCAACGGATTGCCGAGTGGATGTATGTTCGCGTATCTGTAATCTGAAGTGATCAAGTCAAGAGTAGAGTCAAAGTCAACCTCAGTATGTCTATGGCACGCTATTCGGTGTTCGGAGAAGATGAGAATTCGAATGAGACCAAAATACACATTACGTTGCACATGCAGCGGGTGTGTGTATGCAATGCATGTACAGTAAATATATAAAACCTATTTGTAGTATTGTAGAACTTATTATATTTCTTCTCCGGGACTACTACTATGTGTTAGGCTTTAGAATAGACGTAAGGATGGATTATATAGGGATAAAGATAAGTCAAGTGACTGGCTAAAAGTTGAGTTAAGTGTATCTGGTCGTTATGGGGTTGTGATGATGCGACGACCCCGAAAGCGATTGTCGTCATTTTCTGCCATTAATCTTCATCGGTGCCACATTTTCCACTTGGATCATTACGCACTACGCATTGGATGCTCGCTATTCTCTATATGGGGGGTCGCTACTCAAACCCAAGCCTCAACTTAACCACTTTTACTATCTCCATCAAAACAAACTGCCCCCGCATTTGTTTTCCCCACAACTACTCATTACAACGTCCCTTGTTCGGGAAAATGCATTTTAAACAAGTACTACTTAACTTAGTGCAATCCATCTACTATTGTATATGTTCCTATACATTCAAAATGAAATAGCATTATAGAAAATACTTTAATGAATGTACATCGTGTGTGTACTGTATATGCTGAATTCAATTTAACATTAGTACAGTACATCCACCTGCAATGTTTATTTATTGTTTCTGTCTGCGTAATGTTTCTACTATGTATTTATTAAAGAGGATGCAATCATAATTATCCTATTGATGAGGATGAAAAGGAATCTATAAGAGTGCATCTGAATTGACTAGTTATAATGTAGTACGTATACTACAGATATTTACTATACGGATAGGTTTGCAATAATTTCCAAGTTGGAAGAAAATCAATTTAGAGTGTATGTAAGGAATACTGGAAACAAAAACTTTTCCTTCTGGGTGCAAGTAAATGCCTATTTAGTTTCTTTAGTAGGGGTAATTAGTGATTGTTAATGCGAGCTTAATTTTTCTAAGTTTCCATAATTTATGCAGGCCTCCTCCTGAGAACTCTGAGCCATACTTCATCTTCATATCCTCTTTCCTTATACAGACATTCACGAATTTTAGTTGGTGTGTGTGGTACTTTGCTGTAATAAATTTTACATTAGCCACTTGTGCGGTTTAGCCGAGATGGCTAACGTATAATATTGTAGAAATAGTAATTATTTATTCAAATATCTACTCTTTTGACTTCCATTTTACTAATTTCAATCAAAATCAGAAGCTCCTGCCATATGCTATCCTTTTAATTTTAATTTATTATTTGCTTCGTATACCCACTATATCATACATATACTCTACTGCATATTGTATTCAATTTTCACTGTGTATTTCTATACCGTCCTCACTGAATCGTATCACAGTAGATTAAATGCATATTAGATTCCATAAACATATTAAATTATACTATTGTAGTGGCAAATCAATAAAACCTTTTGTAAATGTTTATATAAATAAATATTTTAAAACAGTTAGTATTACCTAACAGATGGTTTTCTTGGCTAGTTGATTTAGTTTTGTAAATTTTTTTCCCGTTAGTTTTAACCATCTAAAATGAATGCCTAACGTATAACAATTATTATTGAAACGAATAAAATATCCAGTAGGTTAATTGCCTGATGCATAAGTATCCCTGCGCAAGTAAGAATTTTATGTTGAATACAATAATACTAAAGTTATTCAATGAGTGGACTAAATAATTCTGATTATAAATGGTCACTGAATAAATTGGTAAAGGAAAGTAGTAATTTCTATTTGAAGTACGTAATGATAGGTTAAGAGACCCTACTTATTGTTGGTTAGAATTTTACTTGATAAACGAGGAATGCATGTATCTGTACATAGGATATTATGTACATTTTATAGGTCGCTTCGTATTGGGATACTAGGGGTACGTCTTAAAACTACATACATAAGTATTATTTCATTAGCTGAATATAAAATATAAATAAGAAAGTGATTAGAGTAGAATTATTTTATAAGACTCACCTAGAATAATAGGATAATATTCATCCCTACGAGCTAAATACATATTCGAGGAGTTTGTACAGCTGGAATCGACGAGGTCTGGTTAAAAAATACTGCATTTGTTTTCGATTTCTTAGATTATTGTATTGATTGCATGAAGGTACTGTAACATACTTAGGTATGCATCTATACTTTGGTTTTCTATGGAGAGTCTATAGAGCTGCATAGTTTGTTAAATTACACTTAAATATATGATACGGAGCACCTGCAATCAAAAATAAACCGTAAACAATTTAATTATTATTATTTGAGGGTGCTGTGTCATTTGCATTTTATTTTTCCTGCTTATATCATTATGCTAACTGGTTAACTGGCATGTAGTAGTAGCTAAAAATATAGAACGCTCCGTAATATCTAACTTCAACATAATATACAACTTTTGGAGTACTTACAGATGTAAAGATGTAATGCTAAGCACAATTGAGAAAACTGTTACTAAACATGAGGCATCTTAATTCCTCTTACAAGAGCATGTAGGCTCTTGTAAGGTATATAAGGTGTAAGAAGGTATATAAATCTCCAAGTGTTACCTTGAATTTTATTTTTTATTAATTATTTTGAAACTATTTTAGTGTGGATATTTACTGCACTTACTAACAGTATGATAAATAGGGTTTTATACTACTATATACTTATATTCTTGCAACTACAGTGTTAGCGAAAGCAACCCCCTGAGGTTTTGTTATTGTTGGTTGAGCTGGTTCATTGCACACATGCAGTTCCCTATTTGTATTGTGAACCGACAGAGCAAAAACTGATTTAGCCACAAAATCAAATTACAATAGCGTACACATCATTAAGGCCGACTTCAAGCAATACGATATCAGTAATATGAATTAATTGATGTCAAGTATCATATTGAGGAATGAGCATGGCCAGATCATGTTACCTAAATAAATTGATAGTAAGCTGGTATTTGCCTTCAGCTAATAATTCCTTTCCTTTGTCTGACACTCTATACAGTATTATATCAATATCATAGATGCACAGAAGATATATGTATGTTAGTTAGAGTTACAGAATTACGCATACCGGTGCATGTGCGTAGATAATTATTACTTACAGTGGATAGTAAATCCCATTAGGAACTCAACGTAGAATCGAATGAATTTAAGTGTGAATTTATTTCATAGACTATTTATTGCTGTAAAGAGCAGAGCAGGAATAAAAAGCAGTTGTACCCTCAAACAGTTAATAATTCACGAACAATGCGAGTATGTGTAAGTGTAATACACAGATACCCTTTCTGTTCTATAAAGCGTATGAACAGAAATAAAAATGTTTTGATACGTCAAGCCTCGGTCTGTTATGCGTTCCCTTGGAGGAAAAAATGTAACTCTAATGTAATGTAAGTAACACAAAGGTAGAACAAGTACAAATCGTAGTAATGGCAGTCAGTCCTATTACAAACCTATAAAATAAGTTGGTAGGTACTTTTATATTTAGTAGTATGGTATGGTAGGTATTTATGTAGTAGGTACTGAATTTTTGATATGAGTATTACATGAAAGCATCCGTTTATAAACTAGTATAAGTACTGATATTAATATGGTATAAAGCATGTTGTGTACTTACATACATAGGACATATGCGTAAGAGAATTCTAGCTAACTTATATTATTTTATTTTCTCTGAGGATAGGAATTGATTCTTTATTTTGATACGGTTCAGGGACGAGCAGGCCAGACTCGACTGACTTCTTGTACATAGACTCCAAGCTATGTATCAGTGTTACCATTATTATTTATATGAATGTAATTGCGAGTTACCATTTGTTCTACAATAAAATGGCTCTACACTCTGTACAATTGTAAATGTAATATATATAGGTACAGATAGCCTATGGGTATAAGTACTTAGGCGAGATATTTATTTGTGTGTAACCTCTTTGATAATCCGAGAAGCTTCTCTTCATAGTGCATTACAATACTTTTTACACAAGTATAGAAATATGATGTATAATTCCTAGCAAATTGACGTGAATTTGTTTCTTCTTCACTAATACGATTATCGAGTTTTATGTACTTCTGCAATGTTTAACGAGAGTTTCGTTTACAAAGATATACAGAGAAATGCACACCTAAAAAAATCCTACAGTGCCATTACTATGTTGTAATATTTTATATATGCTTACAACATAATAATATGCTAGCGTAAAGTGAGTGTGAGTATTAGTACTTATTATAATCCAGATAGAGAAGTCAGATATCCAGCCTGGGCATGCAGTTTGTTAGCTAAACTCATGCAGGCGTGATGCTGATGTGCAAATATTATTCATTATATTTTCATACTTCTTTACCTCCGCAGTCATTAAAAGCTAAACATTATATTGTATTCTGATACAGTATAATGTTCCTCGGTAGTAGATACCTCAATTTGAGTTATCGTGAAGTCCATCTTGGAGCCTATGGAGTAGTATGGACTTTTCCTTTCCCTCCAGGAATTTTGGATTTGACTCCAACTGTGTGACTAATTACTATTTCTACTTATCGTCTCCCAGTATCATTCTCCCTTCGGATTGACTCCTGCAAAAATTGCAATGAACTGTCAGCAAGGCTTCCGTGTTACGCTCACGATATGATACCACCTCTACCACATAACACACCTCTTGCTGATTGTGTCTGACGATGGGAGAATATCTACAAGCAGTAGACATACCTCCTCTAGTGGAAAAACAACCTCCCTCCCCGATAAAAATATGGGAATAGATTCGTAGAAAAGGCTTCTAGGAAAAATCGCAAAATCTACAAAGCAGACAAGACAATTTACCTCTTAGCTTACCTGGACTTGCTCTGCTCCTGTCCTGTCTCTGCATGCCAATTAACTGCATTTTTTCAAAAGGAAAAATTAAATACCTACATTCAACTTAACTCAACGTGCGAAAAATCATCTTATAATTGTTGGAACTTCATTTCATACATACATATATGGGGTATGGTGCACCTACTTCTATGCATTGTACTTATTTATATTACTAAACGTGTATAAGCAATAAAAATCAGACATACATAGTGTTATTGTGGGAAAAATTCAATCAACCTGAAAATACTGATAATGGAGTTAGCTTTGATTCTTACTTCGAACTAGAATTAAAAGGAAATTCTACTTCTGTCGGAGGATGGTAGTACATTTATAATATGTACTTATTAGTGCTAAGTATCCATTATAGCTTACAGCACCGCTAAGGAAACTATAAAATATTAAAAGCATGTTTGGATTGCCCATATCTAGTTATAACAAACAATGCATCCATATTTCATATTATTCACATGCCATAATGCTTTAATTGATTGAGAATTAATGTATAATGTTTTAATAAACGTACCATTACACATTCCTAAAAACTTTGCGAAAACAGCACATAAATTATTAAAATGTTTATATTGAAAATACATTTTAAGTATCGTCTTTTTAAAGAAATTATTGCTACTACAGTGTTACCACAACATACTACAATAAATATATAATTTTAAATCTATGTGTAATTAGCTATCTATTTTATTAAGGTAAAATTTACCTTATGTACCTATCTTTACGTTACCTTAATAGGTAGACACTTAAATACGTATATTAGAGTACGAAGCTAAAGTATAGGAATTTTTGATATGCACTAATCGTATGACATGATTATATAAATAAATATGTAGGTATAAAATGAAAATGACTACTAGGTAATAATGCTGCAAGCTACCATAAAAGACTATAATCTATTCATTACTTATTTATTTATTTACTATTAAACATTGCTATTAGTGTTATGAAATGGATAGATTAGCTAATCAGACCATAAAAGGAATGTGTATTAAGCATATAATGATTACATTAAGGTTAGGTATACCTATCAAAACGTTCGCATTAGTTAAAGGTATCATGGCCTATGGATTCATTTTAGAACGGAATAAAATTATATTATTTACTTAAAATGCTTTTAATACTTTCCGGGAGCCGAATTTTATAACAGTATATTACTTGTGTTAATCAGATAATGTATTCGCTTGCCGAAACAGTGAAAATTGACATTATAGAAAAAAGTCAAGGTAATGCAATGCAATCCAACTTACAATTCGATAAAACTGTAACTTTATTTAGGAAGCAATGAGAAATAATAGAAGATAGAATACAGCGGAACTGAAGCAAAGTTTCTCTAAAGTAAAGTACGAGTAAAATGTGCTGGAAACTGGAGAGTAAGTAAAGTAAAGAGAAGAGAAGCACTGTAGTAAGTATATAGAAGGACGAGAACGGCGAAACGGAGTACGGAGTACGGAGTACGGAGTACGGAGAATAGAGAATAGTATTAGAAAAGTGAACTGTAGAGATGAGGAGAGGAGTGCAGTGAAGGGAAAAGGAGTAGTAAAGTTAAAGTAAAGTCAGAAGTATCACGGTTGAAGAAGTGGCAATGGTGGTTGGAGTAAAAACAAAGGCGAACACATCTTGGGGCTTTTTAATGGGCCGAGAGTGGCGTCTGCGGGCTATATAAGCCCAAGTGTGGGCGTGTCGCTCCGAAATTTGTCAGCTCTCTTTCGCCCTTAGGACCATATCGGGATACGAACATTTTTTTGGCCCTCATCCCAAAGACTATACATCTTCACTGCTTCTATCTCTCTTGCTCTTTTACTCTATCTATCCCTTCCCGTCCATTTCTAACTATATACTCACTCACACACTCAACTCAACTTGACTCTTCTTCTCGTACTTATTATTTTTATACGTACTTTTGCTCCTACTAGTGGTACACTTATATAAATACATTAACTATACAAAAGTATTAAGCTTTACTTATACTTTTATACTTGTATACTTATATTTTATACATATGTTCAGTTCGAGTGAGTGGCATGTCATGGCAAGTAAACTAAACTAAACTAAGGTTAATACTATAATACTCCAGTCATGCACTCTGCAATGCACTTCTCGGTTTTCCTATTCCTATCCCTGTTACTGTTTACTATCTTTTTTGACTTCCCTTAAGCTTTGATATTCTTACTTTCTTCCCGTTGCCTTGTGTTGCCTTTAGCTTTGCCTTCCTCGTCTTGTCTTCTGTGTTTGTTGTACTTAGTGCCATACAATGCCATACTAGATACTACAGCTTTAGCTCACTTCACTTTTTCCACTTACCGAAATCTACGATATTCCGTTTTCAGTTTTATCTTTACCCTACTCTTCCTTCACCAACACATTCTCTTCGCTTTTCTCGATTTTTTTTTCATTTCGTAGAAGACATGCACTCACTATTAGTTTTTTATTGTTGGTTTAGTTTTGCTTTGCTGGGCTTACGCTTGCCTTTTGGCTACATTTTGCATTGCATTTCCTTATGTACAGTTTTTCTCCAGAGACAGGCAAAAGCAAATTTAAAACAGATTCCTCAGAGAGCAATATATTTCCGGGGTTGTCCGTGTCCGTCCACACACTTTGTAAGTTCGAATCGAAATGAAAAATGCATCTCTGAAAATGGATGCGAATTCCTAAAGGAATTTAATTTTTGTGCCCTTGGTATTTGACACTTAAGACAATGCAAAAATCATGAAATTAGAATTATGGGCCAATATTCCGCTAATAAATACAGTAGTAGTTGCTTATTAATTTTCTGACAATTTAATACAGATGCTTTGGTGCAGAAGCCCTTGCCACTAATGTACTACTAACACTACGCTGTGTTACAATATTTGTTTGGTATGATATTCAATCTTATTGAAGTTACCGTTTGAAATTGATTGAATTCACAATAAATAACAATAATAAAATATTTGTCTGTATTAGCCATTCATTAGTCGTTAATGATGCTTGCCATACTTGTTTACTTCAAAGCAATGCAATGTAAGTAGCTTCTCATAAGCTGTTACTGAAAATAATAGCAGATGTGAGAAATTGCGCTACTCTGCTTATAGTTTAAACTTAAACTAAATCGTGGCAAGTATGTAATAAATAGAGGGTAATATCAGTAGCGAAAAAATTCCAAAGAGTAAATAAATGACTTCATATATCATTAGAATTGTAAAGATAAAGATTTAGTGGATAATACCGGCCATGCACTATGTCTACTTAATCAGCAAATGTACTGTAGTGTAAAAGTACATAATATGTGAGAGAACAAAAGGAAAATGCTAAATAAGTAGCTAACTACTATTACATTCACATACATATGTTGTTACTAATATAAGTGAAATATAAATAATAATAATATTATGTATGTGGATCATGAAATGATTATTGTTGTAGATTGGGCTTGGCTTCAGCTCCTTTAAATTGCGCCTACAGTACAATTCTCCTATTGTCAGATTCAGTATCTTTTATGTCAGAGATGATTCTTCGAATGCAGTTCTTTATTAGTACTTTGGAGTATCAACTCTAACTAATGTTTCGCTAACGATATAAGAATGAGTGTCTTGTCTGTGTCTGAAATTCTGAATGTGAAACAAAGGTAGGCTACGCTATAGAATAGTTATTAGTAACCTTTAGAGACTTATATATGTAAGTAGTTAAATTATTTAGAGGAAGAGAAAGAGAACATAACATAACATCAGCTAAGACAAGAGAATAGACACAAGATAATATAGAGCCAACATAACAAGTCAGCTTCGTTAGTCGACGAGGCATCAACAACATCAACCAAACTGAGCGAGCAACCCTAATAAACCCGACCCTGCCAAAGTTAATGAATCAGAGTTAGGGAGCCGCTTCGTTCGTTTCGTTCCTTATTCTTTCCTTTTGCTTTACTTCAGACTTACTTACTGCTTACGTTAAGACAAGTCGTCAAATTCAAGTCGCTTTCCTCATTTCGTTCATTACTTTTACAGATAGTCGGCTCCGTTTCCATTCTAATATCTATAACTATCCTTTCTGAATTTCTTTACACACATAAAAGTCGATTTTACTATTTTACAATACAAACACAACATAACAAACGCACTACTACTGATACTACCACTTACTTGTACTACCTAACTAAATTTTTCTCGCTGCTTTTTTACAAAAGCATGTTAAGGTACTTATATAGTAAGTATGTACGTACGTGTGCTTTAATAAATATACACTCGTTCTTCGCTACTTAATACTAATGCAGAGATAGTTAGGACAAATGCTTATTATCAGCATCGCAAAGGAACAAAGCAAATCTTACTTTACTGTTACACAAACAAAGCTTAAATATTCCACTCCAGCATAACCAACAGATTCTTAATGCTAAAACAGGTACCTATCCGTAAGTGCAATTGCAATTTATGTGTGTACTACTTTCAATCTCCGATATTACTTGAAAAGAGAATTTCAATTAGTATTTGAAAAGAACGTGCCGTATCTAATGCTAATGCAACATTTTTTAAGCAGAAAATAGTCAACCAGTTGGCAAAAAGCGTAAATTTTCTCGTTTTCCAAAGACTCCCTCCGTTTTAAGTAAAAAGCTTTACTTTACTTTCTATCTACAGTAAAACATAAGTTTGTGTGGTTAGATCTCAGAAAGTTAGCATTTTTTATTCGGGTAACTTTTCGTGAATTTCAAATGTAGTTCTGAAATAATGTGAGTTAATTATTTCAGCAGAGCAAGCAAGGCAGCGTGTGAGGATGAGTATGTGGAAGAATATTATACAATACATTATCAAGTCAAAGTTAGTCACTGTCACTTCAAATCATATTTTATTAGGCTTATGCTTATCCCATTCCAATTGAAAAGAGTAGATCCACAAGTCAGGGGCTTCCGCTCTATTGGGCAACAATGGCATCGTTAATGAGACAGAAAGAGCCGATTTGTATGCAGCTCACAAAACTCACCACAATTTCCAAAATATACTTTAAAGGGTTCCAGATCCGGTACAGTAGCCAAAACTCTATTTATATATATCCAAGGTTTTATATGTTACTTATGTATTTATGATAATTATTTATACCAATAGCTCTATATAATACGTTTGTAAGTACATATTAGCCCCATATAGCCAACCTTGTGTAGGGAACATGCAATGTCAACAAGTGTAATTTAATTTTAGTTATTCTAAGCCACAGTTTTCATTTAATATGAAAATGCCTCAATGTAAATATACAATATTCACCTAACTGGTAATCTTTTCAGTAATAATTAGTCCTTACATTGTAACCAAATCAAATTGTGCGTTAAAATACTACGCGATATGAATCAACTATGCCGTAAGGGACACATAAACAGTAAAAAGCGTTAGTAACCACATACATGAATTCAAGAAGCTACTTTGGAACCTTAATTCCAAATGTATAGATATTTAAATACCTTCTTGTATGAGAAAATGTTAAGTATGTTCACCGTAGACAGTACACAGAAGATAAAGAAATGACAACTTGAAAACAGGTCCGTGTAGATTTTTTATGTAGTAGGTCCAATCCACACTGAGTGAGTCTATGTGTCGAAGAAAAGAATTGAAGTAGGTATTCTAAAATAGGTATTTATTTATCTTCTGGATTATCTGTATTTCAATACACTAAGGTGAGATATAAGATGAAGTGGATCTTTTATGTCAAAGTCATTGCATAATGTTGAGTGAATGAAGGTAAAAGGGATACCGCTATTGTTAGTTATGATTTGAGTGACTACTGATTGTGTGTGAGGACTTGAAGTACCACTTCTCATTCTCGATGGACATTATTACATTAGCTTCGAATCTCATTCCTTCCCTTTGGTTGCCCGCATTGATTCTGGAATGAACTAATCTGTTATGTGACTAACCAAAGCAAGGAAAGGACCAAGTTAGCTTTTAGCTTCCCACACCACACCACACCACAACTCATCCATAAATATGTACAGATATGCCGACAGTGTGTAACATTGTTACGTTACTTTATGCTGACATCATTGTCATAATGAGCTCAATGTTTCAATCAACACTCCACTCGTCTTTCACCAGTTTTGGTCCTATCAGAATATCTATTTGTGTAGTTAACTGGAATTAGAAATATGAGACGAGGATTAGGACTACGGAATTTACTTGTCATATAGGTAATTTTGCTGCACAGTTAAATCATTAGCTACCGGCATTTCTTGCCATTCCATTTTATAAATATGACAATTTATTCTTTTAATTTCATCATAAATTACCTGGGTTTGAAGCAGCTTGTACCTATATGTCTATTGTGAATCAGCCACTACATACGTAATGCTAGTGAAGACATTCTTGGTTAGCATCCCATTTCTTGCGTTTAACCGCAAATATTTTACCTCTATTATTTATATCTGTCGATAAGAGAGAAGTTTATAGCTTAAATACTGTGTGTTGTGCAGTAGTATACTATACATCTTTGAAATGGAGTAAGCCTTCTATAAATGTATACATATACAGATATATTTATTTGTTACAGGTTCTACAGATAGTTTTGGTGTTGGTTAAAGCGAAAATATATTTTGCAGAAGCTGTTGTAGAGATAGGATGAGTGATATAGATACTACGTGATCAAAAGTCTTAACACGTCTTCCACAAATTCCCTTATTTTTGAGTCAGAGGTCAAATTTTGTTAAATAAAATTTAGTATGAGCCACCTTGTATGCACATGCACAAACTATTATCCAATTAAGCTGCTTTTGTTCTGGTTTATCTGTACTGAAATAAAAGATCATCTCGTTCGTTAATATGTAAGTATAACAAATGTGCACAAGATCACATAAAGGTCTAACTTACTTTTAGCAAAACAAAAATGTGTAGCTATGTAAACTAAATGTATGTAGAGCCAAGTGGAGTCAAATTTATAGAGCCAGGCCAGGCCAGGCCAGGCCATGCCAGTGTAAATTATTGCTTGAGATGAGAAACATCAATTGAATACATTTACTTAGTTGTCTGGTTTATATTGTAATGCTTATGTAGGTATATTGGATTAAAGTTGTTATAAGAACTACTCTTTATGCATGGATTGTTACGAGGATACTTAAAGCAATTACTTTGATCGCGATCCATTTCAAAATTCAGGTGAGATTTAATTTATTGACTGCCATGTAGTTTAAGAGAATACTGTAATGCTATAATAATTTGGGTGCTTTGTTGTGTTGCTCTGTTCTGTAGCTTTATTTTATGTCTATGTACTTTACCTACCCTTCGATAATGCATTTTATTACTTTACATTAGCTTTAGCAAGGATAATAAGTTGTATCGTATGCAGTATAAACAATAAAACAAAGTGCTTTTGCTTTCTACTTAATATTCCTATTATACTAAATTGTAAATTGACTCGGCAGTTATTTTGTATGATATGAAGTATGAAGTGTTGTTTTTGTTTGTGATTCATTTGATATCACATCCACATCGCATCACATCACACTACATGACATGACACTGGCCTGGCCTGGACTGGACTGATATAATATAATGTAAATGTGATCATGAAAAATAAAATTTGCTCTACTACACCCGCAATATATTACAAAGATGATGATATGGTGGCAATGAAACGAAAACGAAAGTCGTGCTCAATTTAATTTACCTATTATGTAGAATGAAATGATGTGTAGGCATAGGCACTTGTGCTCTCTAAATCGAAACTCTATATGCTGTGTGTTCTTGTCACAAAATGAATACTCCTTCCTACAACTCTAACTTTTCCATTTCCATCATTAATAAATAAATATTGCGTTTTAATTTAATTTCCTGAGATAGCTATAAGTAATTCACCAAGAGATTTGCAATAAACAGTAAATCAGTCTCAGTATGAATATGAAGTGGGCAGAAGCTTTAGTAAAATATTATCTTTCCCTCGCATCCCATTAGTATATTTAAGGTAATGTATACATGTAACTGCTTATGAACATGAGCTAAAAGATGACTATGAATATGTGGGTTGATGGGAAGATGGGATGCATATTTATTATTATTATGCAAGGAAATAATTTAATTTTTAAATAAAAAGGATGTTTTTTTCAATTTATTTTGAATTTTATTCAGTATCGGATGTTTTTACTCATCGGCAGACGTTTTATCAGCAATAATATAATATGTAGCTATATTATGTATGTATTATATTCATATTGGTAGGTAGGTAGCAGGTATAATAGTATATTACACACTTTATGTACACAGCACAAATATATACTAATACAATTACTACAATAATTATTATGCGCAGTAACACAAGGTACATACACACTACATACATTAAGTATTACAACAATATTATTATATTATATGTTACAGTACATAATAGACATTACTTTACTTTACTAATCATGATCATACTAATAATTCTAAGTATACGATTTGACAACAGAACAGAACACAACCCCAAATATAACAGCACAACAGATATAAATCATATTCATAAAACAGCTTTAGTTAGTTATCCTTTCTTCACATAGACAATTACTTATTTTACGCATACCTACAAATAGGTAGTTTAGTTACATATAGTTCTGTATCGTAATAATATTTATCAGTACAATTTAAGTTGTAAGCATAGGCAGGTCTTTGTTTAACTTAAACATATTTATCATTATCATTACATAATATTAACCATATAGTATTAGCTACTTACTTACTTAATGATAATTATCATGATCAGAGAAGAGCAGACCAGACCAGACCACCAACTACTGCGGAGGTAGTCATTTTAAGCTAAAACACCGGTATAGGATAATTGTATTACTCATCTCTATGTAATTTAGGTAGTTGTAGTTGTAGTGTAGTTACTTACACATGTTTCGGTTAATATTGTATTTACGTTACGTACGTACGTATGTTTTTTCTTTGTATCTAGAATATGTAGTTGATAAGCAGTACATTCTTCTGTACCTATTTAAGTTTGTAATTGTGGTATGAATCTTTTTCTCCTTCGCTTGTTCGTCTTATTTTCTAGGTATGCAATGTACCAGTATTTTAAATTAGTTTAGTAGTACTATAGCAATAAACCTACATACTTGTATATGGGTGGCTTTAGTTAGTCGCAAGTTGCTGATATCATTACGTTGATTTAAGTGTTATTACAATATATATTAGTTGTAAATATATTGTACTTAATCTAATTAACTGTTAGTTTGTGGATGGGTAAGTTGTATTTGTAGCTAAGAATTTTATGTTATGGGATTGGCAGGAAAGAAACTACATGTACATGTATACGCAGAGTAATTAAAATGTAACTTGTAGTTTTCTGACCTGGCATAATTTAAAAATGTACTTTTTTACTTTTTAATAAAACAATTGATTTGACGAACGTAGTAGTATGCATACGTAATGGTTAGAGTTCTTGTTTTGTTACCAATTATACCAAACGTACAATTACAATTATTACAATTGCAATACAATAAAAACACGAATATTAAACCAAGCATTACCATATTATAGTACTTATAAATGTGTAGCTGTTTTTTCTGTGTTAGTGTTAACTTGTGTTGTGTATTTCCCTAAAGATTAAATTACTAAACTACTGCTAAACTACAATATAAACTATAAACTCACATTATTATTGCATTCTTTCTTTCTCTCGTAGATAGACAATAGCAATTCAGCACATCACAACTTTAGGACTACTATAACTATTATACAGTACACTTACACTTCTAAATATATGTATACCACACGATCATACATTCATTAATTTAAGATTAGACTCTATCTAACTATGCATACACGATGAATAAAAGTTCAAGTTCAGCTTTCACCTATTTTTAAACACTTTGTTTTGTATTATGATTCATTATACGCTAGTTAAGTTAAATATGTTATTATCTAAAAGCTAGAATTTACAATTAAATTATTTATGCAAACATAAACTGACATACCTACACTACAGCTGCAGTACATATAGAAATACAACTACAACCTACAACTTACGTGAAGTCAAGTCACGTCACGAGAAAATGCATCCTCTCTTCTGTATTCATATTAATTAGATGCTCTCTGGTATAATAGTAACTAGTATATGTACAGATACCTACTTTGTTTTAGTAATTTAATATCTACTGTACAGTGTATGTACATACATAGGGTATAAGTACATACAAATACAACGTATACAACGACAACATGCCAATGCATGCCATGTCATGCCTGTTCATAATAGACAGGACAGAACAAGCCAGGCCTTTGTTAATTTACACACATTTATTTTTTAATTTTAATTCTATAACTAACTAACTAGAATACAAGGGAGAGAGCACGTAGGTAAAGTAAATGTTTCTCATTGATTAATTAACTTATTAAAATCATTCGCATTCATTATTCATATTCATGTCATAGTTGTTTGATTATTATTATAATATCACACTTAAGTATGAATGTAGTAAAGTAGCTATAGAATCTATACATACTATATAGTAGTAGTACATAAGTGCTATAGTAGCATTATGTTTTATGGTATTGTTTTGTGATTTGATTTGATGTGATGTGAATGTGATGTGTGTAGTGTGTTGTGTCAATAGTACGTAAGTACGTCATGTAATTGTGTTGGATTATTAAACTTTTTGTTTTTCTAATCTATTGTTGTGTATTGTGTGAATATGGTGTGCTATGTTATGTTTGCGTTTAGTTTTCAAATACGTGTGGGATTTCCTATTAACAGCCAATGCAATGTGAAATTAAATTACAGTGACAATCATCAGTAATAATGATAATTAAAAAAATTAACGCTATTATATTATCATCATCATAATTATTGCACCACAAAACGGAAAGGAAGTACATACATAATATATTAAGTATACGTTTTGCAATGTAATGCAAAAGTACGTATAGTACATACATTACATACGCATATGCAGCATTTTAATGTTGAAGTTGAACCAAACCAAGTCAGGCTAAAGGCTAGTTAAGTATTGTACAAATACAAAAGAGTATGGGTAGCTAAACCTCACTTTGCTTTGTCACTGTCAGTTTGTAATTTTTTGTAGGAATTTATATAAATGGTGAATCCTACATGGTTCCCTGCAAATAAGTAATTACAGTGCTAGTGTTAGTTAATGCTGCTCTTAATTGTTTCAATGATGATGATAATATTATTTATAACCTCATTGCTTACTAACCTTGTTAACTTTAACAAACTGTGTGTCGTGTGTTGTACATGTGGTAGCATGTTTGTAAAAGTGTTTTAATTTACTTAACTAACCACATAATAATCAGTACAGTAGGTAGGTAGTAGGTACTACTATTACTATTTATATAAGGATAGTAAAGTCAGTGTATTGTTTTAATTCATAGAATAGTATATGCATATTGTGTATACTATTATCTTCTTCATTTATTGACACAGGCAGAATTAATTTAGCATAGAAGCTATACTTAAAGTATATATCATATCATAAGTAATATCAGCACACACGCTGAGTTAATGATTATACAGATAATACCCGTCCTTGTAAAAGCGCTTTAGCTCATCTAAAACATTGTATAAGTGAAGAAGCTATAGTTTCCCTCAGTTTAAGCTGTCAAATTTTAACTTGCAATTACTCAAAGTGTCTTATACAG
>JAQFYC010004565.1:0-16770 GCA_034694165.1 Tomocerus mixtus | reverse complement strand
CAATGGACTGGTCGGTTTGTTTTGACTATCTTCCTCTATAGGATAGTCAAACGCCCCAAGAATACATACATACATACGATTGTATGAACTTCCCGATCAGAGATAAGAATTTACTTAGACAACTTCGGGAAAGGATCGTATACGTAACTCACATCGTGTGAGTGACGTATACAGTGCATTTCATTCACCAATGTGCAAAATATGAATCGAGATTCACGCCCAAAAGTTATCCGACATACGCGTGGTCTGCAATGCGCATGCGCGCTGCGTGCCTTATAGCATGGTTTAGCCTTTTTTGGTATGTCGGATAGCGATATTTTGGGGGCGAATCTCGATTCATATTTTGCACATCGTTAGCTGACAGGCACGTATTCGTAGACTAATTGAGACTAGGACTAGAATATGGAAGTTAATGAACGGCGACTTACAGAGGTCTCGTGAGATAGATTACCTGGTCTAGTTATTACCTAGTATAAATTACGAGGTTGTAAAAGATGAGTCCTATTGGGGACTAGTGACTAGAGTTACTACAAATGCGCTACAATAAAAATGTACATTGGAGTTCATTGAATCATGTAAGCTCAGTCCGATTTGGTGAATGCAAAGGCAAAACTGCCAAGCCACCATACACAGCCCGCCCGAGTGAGTGTAATAATGTTGCATAATATATTGTAATAAACTGAAACCCTATCTGTCTAGTCTAATATGAATTAGGTCATTAAGATTGCAAAAGTCCTGGATGGCGTGCATAGTACTGCATGCTAATTACGATTAGATTGTGCTGTGTTATAGGAACCCCCTGTACCCCTTAGGGTAACCGATTTGGACCATTTTTGAACTGATAACTTCGGTTGAAATCCATCGTATACTTTAAACATTATCGTGGTCCCAGACAGACAGATGGATTCCACGAAACC
Organism: Tomocerus mixtus; assembly: GCA_034694165.1. Lineage (NCBI taxonomy): Eukaryota > Metazoa > Arthropoda > Collembola > Entomobryomorpha > Tomoceridae > Tomocerus > Tomocerus mixtus. The sequence goes on along the minus strand of JAQFYC010004565.1, from coordinate 15,853 downwards.
AGCAACAGCTTCGCTGTTAATAAATATGCTTATAAACAGGAGTTGAAAATATTTATTCACAGCCCTCTTCAATCAATACTCTCAATTTGATTACAAAATAGAATTATTTGATGCAGAGGATCGCAGTAAAAGAATGGGAATGTACCGGGAAATGACTACAAATTTTCTGGAAAGGGATGCCAGAAAGTTTGTTAAAGTATCGGACATTGCACAGAAATCCGGATCTAGCAAAGAGTAGTTCTATTTTGAGTCACGGTTTGAAGATACAGATTTAGAGCAAAGATTGGAGATCGGAAAAGGACGGCAACTGTAAGTGTTACCCGTCAAATTGTGTCTGCCATGATCCCAATATTGTTAAGTTGGAGTTGCGAGGGTGGGAGAATTCTTACAGAGATGTTATTCCTGCTTCTGCTGGACTTTCCTTGGATCTACAGATAGATGTTTTCCGTTGGATGGGTGAATCAGCAATAAGGATACCTGAAACATTTAGCTGCAGAGTGCCAAATAGAGAAATTCTTGCCGTGATGCCCTGCATATTCAAAAACTGCCAAGCCACCATACACAGCTCGCCCGAGTGAGTGTAATAATGTTGCATAATTATAACTTCATCGCAGTGGAAGATGTCTCTCACCATGATATACATACTCCTACCATTCATTTTCTGAACTATACATACATGTCCTTACAAACTGTCATTGAGTTTTAACGATAATTATAACTTCAATGCAGTGGTAGTAGAATTTGTAAATGTCATATATACTCATAGTATGTATTGTATGTATCCTACATACATGTACTTACAAAATGTCATCAAGTCAAATTATAACTTCAACGAAGTGGAAGGTTATTTTATCCATGAAGAACACTCATACTATGCACTGCATGTATCCTACTTATATGTACTTACAATCTGTCATCAAGTTTTTTCGCAAATTATAACTTCAACGGTGATAGTACAATTTGTAAATGATATACATACTCATACTATGCATTACATGTATTTATATTCTGAAAAAAGAAAAAAGTATAAAAGTTTTTAGTGCGCATAAATAGCAATTTTAAAAGGAATTCAGGAATTAGGCATTTGGGTTTCGATTTGAGCTCAATCAAGCTCTGGACTTCTCTTCAAAGTGCTGGGTGCCACTCCAGCACGACCCGCCTATTGCTGAGTCCCTAATATTTTTAGGCTACTGAGAAATCCCTAACATTCCCATCATTGAAAATTTAGAAACCTTATTCCCATCATTATCCATAGAATTTCGTAGTTATAGTTTTATATTTTTAAGGTTTGACCCACCACCACCCAATCACGCTGGACCTCAACAAAAAATAATATGCAAAAGATAGACACACATATTCCCAAACATATTAAGCAATAATATAAGATTAAGATAATTACTCAAAGTTAAGGAATAAAAGTATACTTTGTACAGGTATTGCGCGAATACGTATATTGTTTCTTTTTATTAAATCATTGTTGTATATTGCAAAACTAAAGGAAAATCAATAAATTTGAATTATTGATGATTGGTAATGTCGTTATATAGTTTGAAATTAGTATGTGTGTTGTGTTATAATGTTGTACGGTAGTGTATGCGTATGTGTGTTGTGTTATACCAGTGCGCAGCAGTACTTTAGAGTAGTTTAGGCGTATGTGTTTTGCGTTAAGCTAGTGTAGTGTATGCAAATGTTTGTTGGTGTTGCTATTATTGGGTTAGTGCATGTTTGTTACGTTTTGCTAGTAGTGCGTAGTATAGACTGTATAGAGTGTGTATAGAGTATAGAGTGTGTTGTGTTATACTTTTGCAGGCACAATGCATGTCGCATTGTGATGTTTGTATGCACCTATATTCAAGTGACGGTAAATATATTTTTTTATTGAAAAATATTTTATTTGCAAGAAAGTTAAGCAATAAAAAATAATATGCAATAAAGTCCTAGTTTATCATGTTTAAGATGAACTGGTAGTAAACTTAATGTTTTTATTTACAACAGAGATGTGAACAAACGCGGTTGCCCAACAGGCACTCAACAAGATTGAATTTAAATTTTTTTGAAACATTTCTTCAATGATATTGATTCTTACAACTTATCATTATTTTGAATTTTATAACAATTATTTTATATGATACTAATCTGCTAACAGTTATACTATACAACAAACATTTTTAATCTTTCTTAAGTAACTTATCGCAGAGATTACCCAAATGTTTCTTTTCATATTCTTGCGCCGGAACTATCTCGTTTAGTGGAGCATTTCTTCTGTGCTCAAAGCCATCATCTCCATCCAAAGACAGTTCTTCATCTTAACAATATAAATTTAAACAATTTAGTAACATGAAATCAGTCTTATTGGCCTTCCAACATACATGCGTAACATGGCGTAAACACTACAATGTATGACTGTGCTGTTTATGGTTACTGTGTACTGATGGGCATGATATAAATTAAAGTACCCCAGGGGATGTCGTAGTGTTGATGCTCTTCCAGGTATCCATGCTGCTTTGGCTTGGCTATGCCCGTATGGGCGGTATTGACGACCGGCGTTGTTAACCATCCTTTGACAATTGGAAGGCTGGCTTCATCCAGAGAAGTGCGAGTGTATCTGAATTTTAGTTAACAAGATTGAAAAGTTTGTAATATTGTATTATTCAAAAGATAAAATTAATGTCACATACATGTTTGAAGTACTGTATATGGGTTTAAAACTTGGCAAACGTTTTAGTATAATGTAAATATGCTAATATTCTTGATAGCAATCTTGCATTAAATACATTTCAAGTATATGGGTAATGGGTATGCAAATTGTAGTATGCAGTATGCAAAGTGATATGAATTGATTCGAACCCAATTTGGGCTTTTCGTAGCTTTCATTGCGTACCTTGTAAAGATATTCATGTACCGTCGACTTTATGGTATGGTGGTGCCAAATACCAGCATATTGATATTGCGGTAATAAAACAAAGCAACTATGAGTTTCCAATCATATTGTAAATTTTCAGGAAATTGATCGTCGCGGTGTATAGGTTACCAGCAAAAGGCAGTATTTACACTCAACGACTTCTACTAATCCCAAAGAAGCCAAATAGTGATACTCCCCATTATCCCACCATACCCAACAACAAGTCGACTGTACATGAATATTATGCTAAATAAAAAATTAAGTACGAACTAACTGTTGTTTGACAGTTGCATTATGGGAGGGGTGGGGATCTTTGTTGTCAATTGAGAGGGGGTCAAGGATGTCTTTGTCCATATCAATTTCTTCAAAGGTATCAAGCATCTCGGATATTTCCATTGGCGCTTCACCAAAAAAATCAGTACCTGAATCAGATAAAAATATGGCATTATCATAAGGTGTACAACACGTAATTGGTGTATTCATACTCAAATATTTTATAGGGAACAGGTTCAATTCAAGATAATATAAACGACACTTAAAATACTACTGAATTTTGCTAGGGTTTATATTTTGAACTTACTTTTATTTCGTAGGATTTGTGCCTCTAGACGCATTGCAAGTGAGGTGACAAGCCTAGCCAACGAGACATTTTCTTGTCGCAGTTCCGCCATTTGCGCCGCCATTTTTTGTTCCTTCTCTGCCATTTCTTGTTCCTTTTCCGCCATTTTTTGTCCTATTTCTTGTTCCACCTGTACTAATAGTGATCGGAGTGCTTTGATCTCCGCCTTTTGTTTTTCTCTATAATTATTTGAGTTTTTGGCTTTTACAATCCGCCTGCGAATTGTCCCTGTATGTTCCTTGTGATTTTGTTTGTAGAGGGGGAGTGGTGCCTGTCCATCATCGATAACCTCCTCTGTATCCTCGGCCCTTCTTGGCGATAACTTTTGTTTGACTTTCATCTGAAAAAATCAAAATAGATGATTAAAATTAAATTAAAAATTTTAAATAAAGCTAAACACAATACATGTCCCACACAGAAAAAAAATGTAGTGGGCTGTGGACGTATGGAAACCTTTATTAAGATTCCCCAAGAGATAATGACCACTACAGTGCTAGACTCGCCCGTAGCTTTGCACGGGCTAAAAATACTAGTTAGTTCATATTGTACAAAACTACATTAATCATAATAGATATTAAAGCTGCTGTGATGAGATGTGTCCTGAATTCTCATTATTTTCAAAAATTTAAAACAGTTCATAAGTATTTCGAAAATACACTTCACTTCAGATTCACAATGACGCTTACGTTGTGGTGTAAGCTTGTTCCGTGAATTGCAAATAATAATAAGTACCTATGGAATTTTACTTGATTTTTTGCAAAGAATGTCTGTTTCACGCAAACTATATAATATAGGCACTTTTATATTTCGTTTATTTTATTTTACATATGTATCTATTATTAGCTAAATAAATACGCAAAGCTAAAATCTTGCCGTTCTGTAATTTACATACTTGTACTTACAATACAGTTCATGTTCATGGTCCCACATCGCCCCAAAGCTTTTATTAAATAGTTTTAGTACATATAACCTGTAAGAAGAAGTGCGTATGTATTGCAAATTGCAAATATTTAGTATTTGCACTGAAGTGTATTCAGTAATAAAATAAGTAATTTTTGTGTCTAAAGTGTGTATGTGATCATTTGGCACATTACTACATAACAGTCATTTCGTTGGCTTTGCTTGCTCGAAAGTTTTTTTATATTTAATATACTTAAAGCCAGAAATATATTTATGAATAAAACTCTCGAGCCGAAAGAAGAAAGGAAAGTCTACGAAATGACTATTATGTAGTAATGTAGTAGTGTGTGCCAAATGATTACATACACACTTTACACACAAAAATTACTTATTAATGTATCTTCGATACATTTGTGCGAATGTATTTTCTGTCACTCTGTCAGCCATACTGCCAGAATTCAAATACCACTAAGTCACAAAATTCCTCAATTCCACTCGTGCGCCGAAGATACACTTATTACATTCCGTTTTGTAATGGTTTATTTTATTACTGAATACACTGCAGTGCAAATACTAAATATTTGCAATTTGTAATAAATACGCACATACTTCTACTTACAGGTTACATATTTATTGTACAAAAACTATTTCATAAAAGCTTTGGGGCGAAGTGGAACCGTGAGCATGAACTATTCCCAAAATTCACACAGCACGCAGTGGGCAATTGGGCATATAGACTTTTAGACTTTTAATAGAAACTTTTAATTAACAATGTATGTATAATAATTAAATTGCATTTGAGAACAAAAACGGGTATATCTTTCTTACGTACATACAGTATCTGTATAATGTTCATTTGTACTTCTGCTTAGGTAATATGTGTAAAATAATGCATTTATGTACTTACGTTTTATGTTGCGTTTCCAATTGCAGTGTAGATTGTAGATTGTAGTAGCGTTTTGAAAAATGAAATTTCAATCTGACTCCCTGACCTATAGTGTGGATGAGATGGCCTGACTAAAATTCTACTAGCAAATTATTACTAGTTAATAGGGATAAAATATACGCTACGCATCTAGCGTTCTAAGCTACTTAATGGAATTGTGTAAATTAAAGTAGGTACTAAAATTAAATCAAAATGAGAAAAACGACTATCACTTGACTAAATTCACAAATAGACAAGTGAATTGAAAGAGCTAACAGTAGCAACTAACTGGAAACAAAAAGTTTTCTCTACTCGCTGACTTCTACTTTCTTTTTCTTTGGAAGAGGAGATAAGAGTTGCTGGTTGTTGTCTGGTTGCCTTTGTTGAACGAACTGAGTAAATTCTGTTTTTTGCGGCAGGGGAGGTTGGATTAAGAATAAAACGGGCACAGTAAGGTTGATGCTTCAATCTCCATAAAGACGAAAGCCTCTGAAAAGTAGAATAAAATAAGGTTGTAAGGTCTGATGGCTACGTAACTAAATAAATAAAGTACAGTTCCTTTAGTCAATTCTTCGTCAAATAAGGGGGATTTTATTTTGTCTATCATATACATTGGGCTGTGGGACTATTACTGTATTACGTATTGCGCAGAATGTAAATGGCTTGTGTCCCCTTCCCAAAGGGAAAATAAATACTTTATTCTAGCTACGTTAGAATACAAAACCTTGGCTCCAAGCCATCTTTGCTACAGTAGTACATGCAAGAATAATATCGAATAACATAGTTAGCTTTTCTATGTTAAAAATAAACACATAGGTACTAGGTAATGTAGGTAGATATTATGTACCTAACTAAATAGAATTACTAATAACGTGGATGTAAATAGTTATGTATTTACGATCTACTTTATGTTATAATCAATTAATGAAATCAAATGTAATTGTATGTATAAATATAATATTACGACATTACGAGTGTGAATGTAAGGATTTGAAGTCAACGCAAAGAAATTGTTTCCAGTATCTTCCTTATAGTAGGTACTTACCGAGAAACAATAAATAGAAATAATGTACATAGTTTGTAGGTAGTTAAATTCATTTGAAGAGGATGATGAATACATAATTCAATATTATAGCAATACTTACAGATATCAAATTGCTTTATTTATGTACTTCGTCAATGCAGATCATTGCACTATACAATGCATTTTATTGTGGACTTACCGAATAAATAGAGCTCTATTTACTAAGGAGTTGAAGACTAATAATAAAGATTGCATTATATTTATTGTAGTAGTATTGCCTGTAAACAAAGCATTAAGTTAGTAGTAAATACGAGTAGGTAGCTATAAATATTATAATATACTAGTACATACTACTACTAAATAATACATTATGTAATTGTAAATGTTTTGGACAAAAAAGATGAAGATGAAAGCATTCAGAAGTAGTATTTTTTAACCTATATCAGCTGCAATAGTAGAGGCATAATTATGAAATAGTATTACCTACCCAACACAGCTTATAAAAGGTAGTTAGTTACATTGTATTATTGTGCATTGTAGAATTATTTATTTCATACCCTTGCTTCACATAATAAAGAAGTAGACACATAGGCCCTACTTATAATTTTATCTAGGTTAGTTTGTACGCTTTGGTCCTATAATCAATAGTTGCTTGCACTCTTTGTGTATTTTCACAAACAGAACCGAAAACGTTGGTCTGCCTGCAAATGGACCTACTTTTCAAAGTGACTTTGAGAGAGGGTATTGGGGGTGGCAGAATAAGAACCAGAAATGGACAGGCAGCCAATATTTCTCTGTTCTACATGTTTGTGAATATACACGAAGTGGTCAACCAACTGGAATTAAGCGAACAAGCAAGAGTATAACATAAAGGTAAAGCTACTGTAAATGAGATCAGGTCGGCTCGGCTGCCCGTCTTACTGCGCAAAAACACAGTGGATATAATTATTGTCTGTCTATACTTATACTATACATGTAGTAAATAGTTAAGAATATGCTCTCAAAAGCATACATTCTTTAAGAAGACCAACAGTCCATCGTACTCTATCTAACTCAGCCGCGTTGCAACCTCAACCGAAATAAAAAAAATCAGTTTTTATGTAAAAAAATGTAATGTAGGTAGTTTAGTAGCAGTTTTATTTAATAATACGACATCTACAATACGTTAATGCACATCTACATAACTTTTTCGTTCATAGACATAATGAATAAGTTAAGCACTTCTTGTTTCCGTATTATAATAAAATTACAGGGATATTGCAATTTGCACCCGGTTCACCCTGCTAACGTAACCTAATCTAGCACAATCGAGCCAGGGGGTGAACCGAGTGAACACGGTGCAATTTAATGAGCCTCAAAATTACATAATTGAATGTGAGTTGTAGCTTACTTATTTGTCAATTTTTAAAACAACACCTAGCCTAGGTCCTAGTCTCACTTAATAAGTTTAAATGCGCAATGTTATATATACAAAGATTACATCTTTCAATTTGTATTAAGTTACAAAGGTAAAGCTAAACTGTCAATAAGTATCTAAATGGACCCTTCTACAATGTCTCAAGTACCATCGGTATCCTTAGTGTTTGTAACCTTTAAGAAAGGGAAGGTGGGGGAAAGTAGTGAGTAAACCCGACCTCATAATACTTTATATCATCACCAGAAAGCATTCTGGCCTGGCTCTTTGGGCTAAGCTAGGAAAATACCGTAATGAATGTACCGTTAGTAGTCAAATAGAGACTACACGCCAGATAAAGCTAAATGTATTATGCAGACAGAATGTTTTTTAACTTAAAAATAGATAATTAATACTAATGTACGCGAGCGCCATAATCATAATAATAAGATACCAAGGTATAGCGATGCAATAATAATAATACAATATTTAAGTACCTAATGGTCGTAATGGTACCTACACCTAGTACATAACATACTCAATTTCCATTCCCTACCCTTTTGCCTTGCCTCTCGTTCTTTGATCTTAATATATTTATCTTCACTTAATAAATTGAAAATTGCATGTATGCAGTATGCATACATATTTTAGGTAGTCAAATCAATGCATGCGAGTGATACAACACATTTATAATATTATTCAACTTACTTAATTGCTACTTGCGTACTTAATAAATCCTATAATCATGCACTGCATTGTTAGAAATCTCACATTGAAAGTCGAAGTCTGTTTGAACAAAACGTATTGTTTAACCACCTGAATCCACGGTAAGCGTAATGTGGCTAAAATATATTATTTGAACGAACTATACTGACGGCAATCTATTTGTAGAACGTACCATTGCATTAAGTGCTATCCTATTTTTATGGAGAATGGAGGCCACCCAAGCACCCAAGCGCGATGTCATCGAACGGATAATTAATGTAGTTCTGAAACCGTAAAAGCCGATTCCGTTACCAAGCAAGGTCGGAATAATTCCCCACTGTATTGTAGGCATATCACCCTCACAGCAGTATATTCAACGGCATAGCAGCAGAGTAATTTAAGCTCACCAATATCGATTCCCCATGGGTAAACTTTCGGATTTTACGGAAACAACACATAACTATTTATTTATTACCTAGCAAAGTTTTATGTATTTATTATAGCAGCAGTAGCAATATCAATACAATGTCAAAAAATGTAAATGGTTTTGTAATGCTATCTACCTATACCTACTCTTTACATTTTGCATGCATTGGTATTGTGCTTTAAAACGTTGCTGTTTAGCCAAGTTTATGTAGAAATGAATCTATTTATCACTATTTGACATCTATGATATATCTATGCAGCCGTGTTTCCATGTGTGGATCTACGGCCTTGAGTAAGACATTGGTTATAGGATTTAAAATAAGATAATGCGTAGTAGCGTGTAAAGTAAAGATAATGACATGTAGTAGTCACAAAATGCTGCAACAGAATTCCCATGCAGAAATCCTATGATGAAGATGAGATATTAATGATATTATTATGAAGGAAAAATATGCAAAGTAAAACCTACAGTTTACATAAGTTCAGCCTAAAGGTAGTTACTAAAATTGTGTGTTATGAACAATGTTAAGAATAACTATTGGAAAGCAAGTACCTACTCAAATACTGTCAGTACGGACGTACCGATTACCTGATATACGGTGGTCACTTTTGTGTGCCTGCTGAATATATCACAACTCACAACAGTACCAAATATTATTATCATCATCAAATGAACATTATCTCCATTTATGGTTTGTACTGCCATGACATTGAGTTGGTAAGGGCAAATGTGGCAAGAATTTACTATGTTAAATCCTAAATATACTTTGCTAGCCTTATATTGTTAGTTGTATTTTCGTCTCATTTACTTATCTCAAAAATATTAAGGATACATACACGTTGAATTCAGTCTTGGCTATGACAATTTCTTCTACAAATCCTGGTAGCAATATCTTTAGCCTATGATCTGTGCTTAGTACACATCTTGATCTGTGTATCGTTACATATTTTATGGTATGTACCTAATACTAATTTAATTTACGTAGTTGTATATTATGTAAACCAAGGGAAATTATGCTGGTGAATTGCTGCTTATCTCTTCTCAAAGCATCTCTCTTTGTCTTTCTGTTACTATTCCCACCATAATACCATACAAGTTGACAATTTTCTAGAATTATGCCTGACGGGAATTCATGGCCTTTCTGCTTTACATTCAACTAGTCTACTTGTTATCTCTACATGACGATTTGGATATATACTAAATATGTTGCTAAAGTTGTTTTCTGTATTAGTACTACTAATATCATAGGTCATAGAATAGTGGATACATTTGTCGCATTTATTACCCCACACCCCAACTCTGGATGGATTCCATTGCAATGTAGCTTTGTTAAATGAATTGACTTCTACCAAACTCGAATGCTACATACCATCATAACTAAATCTTAAGGTGACATCAAAAATATTTCAGCCATCATACTACAGAGAGAATAATTTTATTCTCTATAGAATACTATTTGTATTACGCTTGCTAGCAATAGCAAACTGTACATAAAAAGTTAATTGTATGCAAGATTGAAACAATTTGCAAGAAAAGAAACGAGTTGGCTTTATTGACTATAGGAATACTTGTTTTTCTCTTCTTACACTGCACTGAGCGAAACATAGTGAACAAGATTTACATAAGGCTCAATGCAATGATTTGACTATACCTACCTCCATACGCACAGTAAGCACACGCTGCAAGTTATGCAAGACTAGTAAGTTTTGTAAGATGCTTCTCAATTCTCTTCTCCACATGAAAGCAAAGTATACAAAACACAAAGTACATGCAACAGAATACTATAGAGTAATAATGTAGGAATAATATTTATGTTACGTAGTATTACTTATATGAATACCTTATTAGTGCCTACAATTGACAATATTCACGCGAATTGGAATCGGCAAAGTAAAAATAGGCCCCCAATTCTACTAATTGTGCTTTGGCAGGTACTTTATATTTATATTTAATTCCCATTTATAATGATCATTCTGCAAGATGTCACAGAATTGTAATGAGAAGGCAAACGATTATTTTACTATGCTAAACAAAAGTGTGAGAACAAAAGTGAGCTTTCTTTGCATGTTCTGTGCTATACTAGGCTAAAATTAAGCTGAGAAGCTGTATGTATGTGTGTACTAAAAGCAGTACTCCAAGTATTCTTTCATTTACAGCGATATTTGTTGTAGTAGTACTAGCTTATTTTGATGCGTGTTAAGAGAGTATATGCAAGAAATGGCAATTTTCTGAAATGTATAGAGCACAAACAGCCTTCATGAACGGTGCAGCTAACTGGGAAATATAAATTAAATACAGTGCAGTATGTTATTGTTTCCTCTTAGTAACTTACAAACTTACTTGTATATACTAACTTACAAACTAACTTACTACTTGTACAATAGTCTTACAGTTTTTTTAGTAGTTCTACATGTTAGCATGCCTCTTCGTGTATTTTCATGACTATTGGTGTGATTTTTCTAGAAAACGTTTCCTGTTCAGTTGTTTACCACTTTTGCTAGCCTTCCGCCCCCAACATTTCTATGCTTGGGATCTTATTTACAAAGTTAGCCTTTCCGCTGCAACTTTAGAAAACGTTTGCATTGAGGTTAGATTTTATTTGCCTTGCCTTGTGTGGATGACTTTGATACAAAACGTGTATAATTTTGATCTATGCCTTCTGTTTCTCGCTTCTCACAACCAAGACACAGCAGAAGCCAAAGTAATGATTATGTAATGTATTGTCGTGCATATAAATAGCTGCATGCTGTAAAGGATAAAATCATACATATAAAGTAGTCTCATCTATGATAGCTGTGTGTGATGTGTTAATACTATTTATATGCTGTACTATGTATTATAGCAATGTTGTATCCTAATGGTTTTACAGACAATTTCTTAGATATGATAAATATTATTCGTCCAACTTATCAAAAGCTAAGATGCAACTTATACTGATAGGACACGATATGCTAATTTAATAAGCAACTCACAAAAACATAATATTCTTCGATAGAGCAGCTCTGTTATGCAGTGCAGTGAAATTTCTTATCACTTAATTGTAGGCTCTAGCCATTAAGCTGGTTGCGTAATTGCGTATGAAAGGAAAGCGTCCTAGATTAGTCGCTCGAGACGTAGGTAATTACAAGTACTACTAATGACTATTACATATTATTATATGCATTAGCTTGCTACATGCTTCATACTAAATGCATAAAACAATACCAATAATGGTATGGCAATATGGCAATATCATATCAGTGCATAGTCAATAGTCAGACACTCCAAAGTCCAAAGTAAGGAAGTAATGGGATGGATATGAATGCAGTGAGCTGAACTGAACTTTATGATAAGAAGTGGATAACATATAATTTATCAAATATTGTTTCTATACAGTTCAATCGCTTCCTCGCTACATAAGGTTTAAGAAAGCGTGAGATATTTTGTGACAAAGTAGTTAGGCTTAACTTACTGTTAATTATGTATTAATAGTAAGTCATTAATTTGTTGTGTGTGCTTTTGTAATTAGCTTAAATTATCTTTCTAATGCTAAGTAACTAAGTATCATACTCATTACAGAGGCTAGAGAGTACAGCTTGGAAGCAATATTTATATTATACAGGTTAGGCACACAGAAATATTTAGTTATATTTAAGTAATGCAATGCTGTTATCATAAGAGGAGATATCTTTGGTTAACTCATACTTTGGTTTGCCAGGAACAAATATTATCTGCATTCTAATGCACGCATGAAGAAGGTCAATAGTGCAAGCGGTTACTAAAGATTATAGTTTGGTCAACTGAATACTTGTTACTACTTACATAATTACTTAATACTACTAAATATTAGTATTATTTGTAGTAATTAGTATACAAACCTCTAGTTTGGAATAACATAAAAATATGCAATACAGCTAAGTAAAAGTATCTTAACAAACTATAAATTACGAGTAATAAATACAAAATAAGTAATACTACATAATGTAAAAATTTCTTCGTTTAATTACCACACTCTATTTGTCTACTGTACTGCAGAGAACGACACAGATGTGACGAAACACCGTTGCATTTGTATCTCTATCTATTTTGGTCTAATCGAAATAAGACAGTTTATCGCCAGTATGCGTTGTATACAGGGATACATTATGAGGTGTTCGTCTTGCAGATGTCAATATGCAATGCATAGCTACTTTTACAGATGATATAGATAGAAAAGAATGCATGCAATATCTAAAGATATCACCTCCAATTACTTTGATATAGTACTTGTAGCTATTGAATGGAAAGTTAAAAGGTATAACTGAATTACGAATACAATCAAAATTCTCAAAATATTCTTTTACATAAATACTACCTAAGTAATATCTACTACTGTATGCTTATGTCACAAAAACAAGTTCAGGCACAGAGGCAACAGGGCAGTATAGTTAAACTTGTTACAATTTGTGTTTAATTCTAAACATTATCTAACGCTTGTAAATATTTATAGGTACGTAATATATGGCAAAGAAAATAAACTTACTGAATTTCATGTGCTTGAGTTGTAAGTGTATAGGTAGTGTAGCCAATGTAGTTTTATGGAAGCACTTCTCAGTAAATTAAATTAATATGCACTATGCACTTAAATATTTTTAATAATCAACAAAATCAATGCAGGAGACTTCAGCTTCCAGACCTACAGGGAGTTTTGCTATATTCGTACTAAACTAAAAAACTTCTTCGTTTGAATTACTTGAACACTTTTACTATGTAGACAGTAGATATCTGCTAATCCCTGTCCGCCATGCGTATACAATCCCTGTTTAGCTCATAAAGAATAATACACAGTTTTATAACTGTGACGAATGAATCTACGATGCAGTGAGATGGTCTGGAAGTTTGAATTCAGGCTAAGGCATACTACATTTGACTTGTTTGTAATGTAGGGTAGTGAGTGAGACTAAGCTGACCAATATAGTTAGGCGACGGTTTTTAGACAGCCTGTTTGTTTCACTTATTACGATAAGGAATAGTAGTAAGCTACAGGCCACATTCTACTTGTAATTCCCCCTATAAGAAAGGCATTTGTTAAAATCTTTCAAGCTTCCGTATAAGCTAAATAAACTTTCCGTTCCGCATGAAAAATATCTTTGATGGGGTTCCCTATAATAGCAACAAGCCGCAAGTATACAATATTACAGGTTATAACAATAAAAGTAAATTACTTCGTTGTCTACTCGTGCTTAAGTAGTGTATAGGTTTGCCTAATAAGCAGAAATAAGTCAGATAATTATAATTAATGTTACATCACATAAAAGAAATTTAAAAATACATTTTTGTCTCGTATCTCACCCTAACTCAACAAAATATTAAAGAGATTTAATCTAATTGAGCCTTTAGGCAATCCCCCTTAGCGTACTTTACATCTTGTGTCCATAGATATAATGATATATCAACTATTTAAGTTGGTAATGTTTGTGATTAGGGTTAGGAATGAACGAGGGCCGCGGCCGGCAAAGAACCCAAAAAGCATGCCCTTATTGTTCCCAAAAACATTCCGATCTCTTGCATTTCGTACTATAAAAAATGTGATCCGTTTTTGATTTTCTATTGTGATCTACGTACTAGATACTAATAGTACACTTACATACACCCATTCCTTTTTTTCTAAATACTGCACTATGTACATAAATGAGATTTTTCACTACATGATGTACTAAAGCATTCCACCTAAATAATGGATACCACTCGTGGTTAAGTTCCTCAACTAATATTATAATACTGTTCCACGCCCATTGTAATATCATGGATGCAAATTCATGGAAGTAAAATATTCCAGATATATTTAACATATTACAAAAAATACATGAAAATATCCTCGTTTTATGTACTACATGGTGGTAATCTTTGCTTTCATAAATGAACAGGGAATGTAACTATAACTTAGGGAAATTAATACGCGGTGATTTTGTTGGTCAGTCACTTTAAAACTACAAAGCTTGATGAGTTTATTAAACCTACCTAATGAGAATTTGCACAAGGAGAAGGAGATCGTGCGTGAAATAAATGAGAATTCAATTCGCGTTCGCCCTGACACTATTTCTCAGAGAATGAGTGAGTAGAGTGAGTACAAATAGAAGTGCTTTGGATCTTTGTAAATTCATACTGTTTTTGTTTGTGTGTCTACATATGCATAGAATTGAGTGTTTCGTGAAAACACTGTTAGCCATATTATGTGTCTGACTGAATTTGATTATAATTATAAGCATCATAATCATTAAGCATTTTTAATGTACGTACTAAGATTCTTTATAATCAACTTTTCAAGTATCTGCATGAATTAGATTTAGATATTATGTACTTATATGTTCTATAGAATTAGGCTATACATTTCGAAAGATCATTTAACATATAGTTCTGTGCTGCAAGAATCGTGCAAGACACTTACTTACACTTCATGAGCTGAACATGTAAAGGCATTTCGTATATAATAAGTAGTAACAATGTAACTAATTTTACTTTACACAATTTCAATACAATACGATTATTTATCTAGCAAATTGCATTCTAGGTTAACAAGCGGATGTTGGTTTTGGTGCAACGATTTTTATGGAATGTATTTTGTATTAGATACTGTTTCTTATTACGGTTAGCTTTGTAAGATATCAAATATAAATTGGTTAACGTAACCCAACGTTGTGAAATATACATATACTCACACACAGTGGTTAACTACTGATATTTTCTCTAATATACGGTAGCTATTAGATTTAAGTGACTGTTGCAAAGCTCCCCAACGTATGTATGCATCCTATATTACTCTTTTTATGAAATGGAGATAAATTATCTACTGTATTTAGTAAGTAATGAGTGAGACAATTCCCTACAGAGCCAGAGCCATGAAAACAAATACTAAATGTAAGTATAAATGTGGAAGTGAAATTGAAAAGGGACCATTTATCCAGTAAGCTCTCAGAATTAGCGATGGACGTTTGGCTCT
>JAQFYC010004564.1:0-16770 GCA_034694165.1 Tomocerus mixtus | reverse complement strand
CTGACTTGTTTAACTTCACTCAAAAATTCGTCACTGCTGCAGATGAAGAAGAATTAAATAAAGAAAACGAATTCTTCCTGCCTTGCGGAACCATTTATTCCGAAAGGTCAAATAAACATTTTCATGAGATTTCAATTAAGGAAAGATTGACAAGTTTATTGCATATCCGTGGGATTGATAAAGTATTTGCTTACTGCAACAAACCAAAAGAAAATTTTAAGGTGTACTCATTAAATTTGGCAACTGCACATACTCTGGACTCGCCAACTTGGATTCTTCTGCTGGTTTTGTACTTCACGATTTCGAGTTATATAATGATTTACAATTACATGAATAGAGTACCAAAGAAAATCTATCTTTCTGCCTTTTATGACGGACTGTCTCTCCTATTACGCCAGGACCACGCCTATTTTTCAACAAATATCGTTGTTGCATTTTCATTTGTATCATTGTTTTTTGGATGGATTTATGAATCAAGAATGACATGCAACATAATTGTTCCCGATCAATATCCAATTCTAAATTTCAAACAAGTGATCGAAAATGATTATAAATATTATGTTGAAGTGGACAAGGAAAAACAAAATCAAACAGTCGTCAATATTCCGAAGGAGTTTCCAAATTTGAATGAACTATTGCTAAAACATCATATTCCGAAAGAAATCCAAAATAAGATCACGAAAATGGTTGACTCTTCAATAGATTTTGATATTAAAGCTGTTTTGGATGTAATCTTTATTTGGATCCCTCTGTTGGACAAACTAAATTTCTTTCCATTTGGCTTTCGACAATATGCGAAATTTTGTTTGGAAAACTCATATTTTAAATCAATTTATGAAGTATTACAACCAGCCATAAAAGGTCTCAAGAGGAAAGAATTTTTTAGCTTTCTCGTTGAGGATGAAACTCTTGTTCCAATACCTTTCTCGTTATTGAGCGAGGAGCATGTAAAAATATTTTTCGAAATAGAAAGAAAATTAATAGATATTCTGCTAGAAGCATCAATGGATAAAGTTGCATGTCACATAATTAGTGAAGAAGAATTTCACGAAACTACGAGTTCACTTTTGTTCCAAGGATGTTTCATGGAAAATTTTAATGATGCAGCCAAACGTATTTTAGAGTCGGGAATGTATGAATATGTCAATGACCTGGATATTTATGACCTAGTACTAAAATGGCCAGTACAGAAATTAAAGGAGCATGATGCGTATCAAAGCAAACTACCCACAAGGTTTAGCATGGATAGTAATATAAAATCAGTTTTTGAATTATTTATGTATGGACTCATTGTATGTTTTGTGGTATTTTGGCTAGAAAATTTTAAATATCAGATTTTTGTTAATATTTCTGTGTTTACAAGTTATTGGAAAAGATATTTTATCCAGAAAGTAAATCCAAATACGACATTAGCTTTTGAATTTTTAGGACACAAAAATTCACCTGAGGCGAATTAGACGTTAAGGTTTCCAGCTGCGACAATTAATAACTTTATTGACTCTTTCAAATACAGAAGAATTTCGCCAAAGTCCATTCAGTGAGATTAAGTAAGCTAACAATTGGTAATGTATCACTATCGCACCTTAGGTACCTATATTACACATTTTTATATTCCACCAGTGTCAGTGCAAGTATATTATTTTAAGTTTGCATGTGTGAATTTTTAAACATATTCATTTATTTAGTATCTAATTATCTAATTGACTAATATCAAAGTAAACATTGTAAATATTGATTGATTGTTTTACATTCTGGTATACGAATATTAAGTCATATGTCATCATTTTAGATTCCTAGTGACTGCAGAATCATCTAATTAAGATTATAATCGGGATATTCAATTAAACATTTAAACAATTAATTATTAATTTGTAAAAGCTTTGTGTGTATGTGTTTTTCACCTGAGAAACACATTAAAAATTAAATAAATACTTACTTACAATTACAATTTTACGAACAAACTTTATGCACGTCTATAATTAAATGGATTTTAACGAACCCATTTACACACGTTCCTTATTATTATCTATAGATATAATTTCTACCTACTATTTATGGAGTGATACATGGCTTTTTACACTCAGATACCGTTTGGATAGTTAATGAGTAATAGTTAATCCTAACAAGGTTTGTATAAAAGTGTCACTCCATCAATTTACCCCTGATTACAAAAACACGTGTAATTGCGACTGCTTTGCAAAAGCCATGTTTTACATTTTATTTTACACTGCAAAATCACGAGTGTATCAGAGTAGCAAACTGTATTAAATAATTGAAAATAATGGTCTACATAATATATAATAAAGAATTACGATAAGTTAATTGAGCAGCAATTAAATACTGAAACAATCCTTTACAATATATAGATATTGAATTTATAGTTTAGTCTTTAGTATCAGTATTACCGTATTACTGTTTATTATCATTTTATTTTAATTGCAATGATTCGGATGCACAGACCAAATATATATTACGTTTCTGTGCTGTGTGTCATGTCAAGATAAGTGTATAGTAACTGATTATGTGTGAAATGTATGCTATATGAATATTATGAAGTAGATATCTTAAAAAGTCACGAGTTTCCAGTGTATCAGCACACATGGTCATGAAATAAAGCCTAAGCTTAAAGGTTGCAACCTATAAGTTAGGCATGTGATAAATATCATGCGGCTTTTTAACCAAATGTCACATGCATCGTTTAATATAAAAGCGAAATTCTCTTTATACTTGGACAGTAAGTATTTAAAACACAAACTACTAAGTCAGGTATCTCTTTAATAATAAAATTCAGAATGAACACCTTGATATCTACCGCTGTGATTGGTACTCTTGTATTTCTCCAATATGGAAGTATAATACCAGTAGAAGCGGACAATATTTTATTTTTCTTTCCTGGGAACTCATATAGTCACAAAGTGTCCATTTGGCCATTAGTGACCGGACTAACGGAGAAAGGTCATAATGTGACATTTCTATCGTCCCATGAAAAGCAGCCTTACAAACACCCAAAGGTAAATGACGTCGCTCCAAAACGTTTAGTTGATCTAATGGCGAAAGTCCTACGACCAGATAGACAATCTGCTGTAGCATCTAACACAGAAAGTGACCTGTGGCTGAAATTAGTGGATTGGGCAATCCGAGTATGTGAAGTCGTTTTGTATTCAGATTCTACAGAAGAACCCCAATTACACGATATTGCTCACAAAAACCATTACGATCTAATAATTATCAATGCTGCATATGCAGAGTGTGGATTCCTGCTGGCTTATCAAAAGCATTCGAAATATATCATTTCGGACGCTACCACTTTATTTCCTTGGCATCCAGATATCTATGGAATACCCGCAGAATCTTCATGGATTCCTTCATTAATTGCTCCCTACACCTATCCTATGAGCTTTCTCAACAAGGTTGAAAACTATGTATCGTCCTTGAAGTTTAGTTACTTCAAATACTACACGATGTACCCAAAACTCGAAAAGTTTCTAACGGACAATTCTCCTGGGGTCCAAATACCCAGTTTCCGTGAAATGGAAAAAAATGCAAGTTTACTTTTGATGAATTCCCATTTCACGACTGATTTTGCAAGATCACTACCTCCTATGGTTATTCAAATTGGGGGGATGACTTGTTGGGGACAATCTGAAAAAATTCCTAAGGTTTGAACCCTTTAATTATACTTAATATCCGTACTTCTAAGAAGACTATTTTTAATTGCCTTTTTTTCCTTTGCAATCTTGAATTGGCATATAGTATATTCATTTTCATCAACAATTCAAATAAATTATTTTAACAAAATAGGAAATGGAGGACTTTATTAACCAAGCAGAGCAAGGTGTCGTCCTTATTGCGTTTGGCTCAACTTTTGATACTAAAGAGATTTCTACAACATTGCTTCAGACCTTCTTTGAGATGATGAAACAATTTCCTCAAATTCACTTCATCTGGAAATGGGAATCTATTCCAGAGGAGAGTTTACCAAAGAACCTACTTCTTTCTAAATGGCTTCCACAGAAGGGGATTCTGGGTGAGTAATGATCTTTGGGAGCGTCATATTTTAATTCTTAATGCAAAATACATTTATTTCCCCAATTTTTAATAAGCTTCATTTATTATTATGTGATGTATTTTGTTGATGCAGAACACCCGAAAACTCTTGCTTTTATTTCACACTGCGGAATCAACAGCATTCAAGAAGCGACATTCTTTGGGGTTCCAATAATTGCATTTCCTCTGTTTGGAGACCAATTTTACAATGCCTATCGAATTGAAACTGAAAAAATTGGTGTCAGGCTCGAGGGCCGACAAAATATTAATACACCGATGATTGCCAATGCCGTTTCTGAAATCACAAATAACACAGAGTAAGATTTATTCTTTCCATAACTATTCTTTAAGATCTTGCTTTGAAATTGTGATTCTATTCTCACACCCACTTTTATACTTTCTGAAAAATATTGGTTGTATAATTAGATATTATTGTGCTAATAGGTATCAAAGAAATATGAAAAGAATGTCTAAAATGTTCCGAGACAGACCTTCTACTCCTGTGGAAACCTCTATTTACTGGATAGAGTACACTCTTAGACATGAAGACTTATCTCCTCTCCATCCAAAGAATGATTACCTCAACTGGTTTGAAAAACGAGATTTGGATGTTATACTGTTCATTGCTACCTTTTTGTTGGGAATTCCATTGGTATTAGCTTATCTTTTAAGCAAATTGGCAAGAAAAGCACTAAGGAAAGATCAGGCTTAGACATTGGGTGGCTTTGACACAATATTGTATACGGCCGCCTATTTATGTCGATGAATTATTTATTATGGATCTGTTAATATTACACTTACGATTAGTTGTTAGCAAAAAATAAAGATCTATTTAACATACGAAAATAACGGCTTGTAATGTTTTACACAATGTGTTTTAAACAATGTGCCAATGCCAAGGCACCTGCTTGGTTTAATATTGTGTATTTCATAATATATGTACCTCAATACCGAAGCAAAGTATATAAATAATTGCGTACGATTGTAATACAAATCATTATTGAATAAAACAGAATCAATCAATCAATCAATATATGAGTTGAAATGTAATAAATTAATTAAACTAAAGCATAGGCTTACCAAAATGTATTTTTACCGAAGCAAACGCTATCAAAGAATCGTGTATGCTATAGTCTACATATTAAGTATATCATTATGCATATTTTATGTAACATACCAACATGAGAAACATACAAAGAAGAGCAAATACACCTTTAAACCTTGAAGGTGCTGGGATACCAGAAATAATAACATTACACGAGTTATTGTGATTATAGAACAACTAATGATAATGTCGTGGATTCAGTATCACCAAGTCAAGTCCTAATATACTACTC
The DNA here is from genome assembly GCA_034694165.1 of Tomocerus mixtus. Lineage (NCBI taxonomy): Eukaryota > Metazoa > Arthropoda > Collembola > Entomobryomorpha > Tomoceridae > Tomocerus > Tomocerus mixtus. Next base: position 11,386 of record JAQFYC010004564.1, on the reverse strand, counting down.
TGATCAATTCCTTAATTATTTCAATACATTTAATTTGATATTATAATCTACATATTATCGCCAAATAATGTTGAAAAGAATGATCATTTTCTTCGTTTTAATTATAACTTATTTTTCGGGAATCCCATTGGTTGCTACTAAAAGTATTGATTTTCCAATAAATCTTGACGAATTTGTTAGTTGCGACTTTTATTTGACCTTTCAACATTCTTACTCAGAGACACATTTATTTGTAGAAAGAATTCCTTATAATCAGCCCAGGTTAATACGTTCATTTCAAAAAGAATACCCCCAGCGTAATGCCACAGCTCGCAAAAATATTTCCAAAGCATTTTGCATCGTGAGTATTTATGTCAATCCAAAGCCAAGGTATCTTCTCCATGAAATCCAATTCCAAAGCATTCAAACTGAAAGAAAGCAAAATATAATTCTGATCATTGCTTTCAAGACTTTCAGCCTGCGTAAAATTATTCGGAAGGCCAAATTCTACAAGTCCCCAATATTTCTACTACAGTCGAATGGAACTGTTGTTTTTATTCATGCTGATCGATCTACTAACTTCGAACAAGGAAAAATCGTTTCAAAGGAAGGTATGGAAATATTGCTGAAACCGAGAAATAGGGTGTTACTGATCCAACCTGAGGGCATGAATATGTACAGGGAAACAACAAAACCTGAATTCCATCGTCATTGCCATATGTCTCCCTATGAATATTTTGAAGGAAAATATTGCATTCCGGATGAAATCCTTATTTCTTATATGGCTAAAAGCCACAACTTATCCGTAATAAATATTGCAGAATATCCCCTTCAAAAGGAAATGAGTTGCTTAAAGATCTACTCTTTTAGGACGAATCTTAAAATTCAAGATTACGCTTTGGAGCGACTACTGCCAATTGAAGAACAACCATATGCCATTGGCTACATCACTGAAGTCGAAAAGCTGGATCTCAGGGTCGACATTTTGGTTTGGATCGATGATACATTTGATAATACAACTTGGGGAATTCTGTGTGTTCTCTACTTGGCAATTGTATTTTATCTTATGATCTTAGATAAAAAGGAAGGCAAAATTCGCAAAACCTTTCTTTTAAGGTCGTTCGATATGGTTTCTATATTTATGAAACAAGATCATTTGGGAATATCCAACAATGTTTTAATGCTGGCTTCATTTGCGGCTGTATTTTTGGGAAATCTTTACGAAACGTTGATGACAAGCAAAGTTATTGCTCCACCTGAGAAAGTTGTAATGAAGGATCTCAGGGAACTGATACAGAATGGATTCAAATTCCCGTCTATGATGGGCGACATTCTGGAGGAGGATTCTCTCGAAGCAATTGTTTTCAAAAAATATAATGTGAGTCAAGAGGACCAAAATTCAGCAAGAGTGTATTTCGATATGAAGAAGGTTACAAAGGCACAAATGATTGACTTCTTGTTAACAGGATTGGAACCAAGCGAACGTGCAGCGCCGGAACAATCTGCGATGAGGTATTTTGTTTTTCTTTCAAATAAAAATGGGCATCGTCTCTTTATCTGTTTCCACCTTGCTAATAATTTATATTATAAATATTCTATTCTGGGTGGGCTAAGATTTTCAAAGTAGCACCTGAATGAAAGGTAGTAATTTATATGTTTGCATATGCAACTAAAGTTTAAAGTTACTTAGGTATTGTAAATAATTTGTACACAACGGAATATTATTTAAATCTCTGCACTTCTATACTATTCCTAATAAGACTACTAAAATGTTAAGGCACGCATAACTTTTAAATTCTGAATACATTTGGTGATATTATTTACAGGTTGAGGGAGATTGTTCCACGTCTAGTAAAATTGGATGAAGAAGCAATGAAAATATTAATCGCTAAACAAGTTCCCCGTATAATAGTTTATCTACTTTTTGCCAAAGCAGGAGGTTATGACAAACTAATGCAATTGGTTTCATCAAGGTTTCGACATTTTGAAACTCTAGTAGGAGCCATGGATGTTGGTATAACAACAAACTTTGCTAAAGATTACCCAACAACTGTAACAACCTCAATGAAATTTGAAGGATGTTATCATGATTATTTCCATTCCTACATGGAGAACTTTCAACGCAATGGAATTATAAACCAACTGAGAGAATTTATATATCGAGAGCAAATTCTAAATGCAATGAAGTATGCAATAAAATTGGAATATGAGAGAAGCGCTGCTCGACCGATCAACTTACACATGAAGATTAACACAGTGTTCGTGCTTTATGGAATATTCATGGGAGTTTGTACAGGCATATTTTTCTTTGAATATTTCTCAAATGGTTTTAGAAACTTATGGATTAAATGCCATTTTAGGTGTACACGCCAGGGATCCGATTTCTTCCGACTCTGCGACTGTCGTTCGCGGGAAGGAAGGGCCGAGGGGCCGCGACTTTCCCGCGACCGTAGGTCGTGGGCAGAAAGGAGAAGGAATGCAGCGCGAAAGCGCCAGCCAAAAAACTGATAAATTATTAATATTTTTAATTTGTTGAAAAAGTGACATGAAAAATTGAAAAAATCAAAATAATGCTTGCTTTCACAAGTCCCTTTCCTCGCACCCTCCCATGCGACATTGTATGTCCATCAAGAATCTTGATCATAGAATGCAAGAATGCTAGGCTAAGTAAGATGGATTGAGAATTGAATGCATCGAATTATGCTTGCACTTCGTAGGGCTACGTAACAAATATAAACACGTAAACAGTATATAGTATAACACCCGTTGATTTCATGCACTTAGTATTATATATTTATTCAAATTATCAATGCTTTTAATTAAGTGGAACAGCAGAGAAGTGTAGAGTGTAGACTAATATTAATCAAACTTCAAATGAGTACTAATACTGGGTGAAAGAAATTATATCATTTTTGCATTTATATGGTAATTCAATAGGCAATTTTCAAAATGCTGTCAATGCCAATTGCATTTCATACATCCTACATCTGCATACATGGTAAAAAAAATTTCTGCCACTTTTTGCCCCATTTTGATTGGTAATTGGAAAAATACTTCTGCATAAAATAGTTGGTAACGGCGTTAGAAATGATAAGGGAATAACAAATTTATAACTTAATTGGAAATGAAATAAACTGTCTATTGCTTTTTGGTTAATAAAAATTGGTTTGACCTTATTCATCTACACTGTGCCGATACGCCGTAATTATTTACTGTCATTGAAGTTAGTTAAACATGGGCTGTACTCGGCTGAAGATCAAAATCAAAGTCATATACATTATTGGTGTGAATTTTGTAAGATTCAGCCTTGAGCAAAAAACTATATAAAGTATACTACTTAACCAGGTCTGCATATTTAGGTGAACGGTGCGTAGAACTGTAATCATGATTAGGTACGCATAGCTTTTGCTATCATTTACCCTTACTCAGTGCTTCACGAGAACTAATTACAAATACGATTAATAGTGAAGGATTAATTGACAGTTACCCGAGCCCCACCCGAAGGATGAGATGATGAATACTTAAAACTTCCCGAAGTAAATGCAATTTGAAGGTATCGCTTTCGAACCACGCCCAAAAAATCTTGTTCATAAAAATATATAATCCTTTCCGTGGAATACGAGATTGACAGGCGATGTACCTAAGTGCTTTCAGAATTTTGCTTCACCGCTTTGCAAAGGTGGGTATCGGCATAGATATCGTGCCGGTTATCTGCTATAAATGGACTAACTCTGTGCAATGTGACTAATTATGTAGTTATACATCTGTAATTTATAAACACCGATGATACGATAGGATAATTTTGATTGGCGGGGCTCCAATTAATTGTCTTTTCTTAGCACGTTTCTCTAATATTTACTATCAAATCTATTTAGCACTGGCAATGAGCAATCGATGGGCACAACAAAGCAATGGTAATAAGAAGTACTACAAGTAAGTATATTGTAGTGGAATTTACTTCAATGCCTAAATAACTATGTTCATTCATTTACTTTCTGTTGACTGAACACTTGTACTGTAACATACTTCAAGGCTCATAATAGTTAAATGTATTTGAAGAATTCTTTCACTTAAACAAAAAAATACTTTATCTGAAAATTATACGTATTTCCAATAAAGCACTTCTGTATATCTGCACTTACTTATTTACTGTATTCTTCTATTCTATTCCGGTGAAATTATCGAAATATTTCTATGATAGAAAAAATAAAAATGTAATAATATCGTGAGCATTCTTCCCAGTCCCATTATTTATTTAATTTGTCTAAACAAAGCTATGGTTAAAAATGGACATCATGAGTTTCGCTAAGATATTATTTTTCCTAATATCCCCTTTAAAAGTTATAGCAGAATTATCCGAAATTTCATTTTTCATACAATCAATATACAAAGAGTTTGATGGCTGTGATGTGTATTTGGTAATGGGTAACAAAATATCCCAATATTTTATTAGCCTGGACTTCGAATTCAGTGATCAGTTTGAAAATATTAGAAAGTCTCTAAATTACAGAGATACAACATTGCTCACTATTGATAACCAAAATGAAAACGACAGTGATATCAGACAAAATGAATACAAATTGGGAACTCTTCGATCACGTAGAGGAAAAAGAAAATGTTGTTCAGTAGCTATATCCATGTTTCCCGAGTTTGACGAGAATATTATTGAGAAATTTTCTAATTTGTTCCTGAAATACTTGGATGGCTTAACAAAACCGGATGAAGACTTTTATTTTTTTCTTACGCCAAGCAAATATTCCGACAAAATATTATTTGCGCATCAATTTAAAGAAATCAAGAATAAAATGGTTTTATTCAATATTGACAAAAATATCCACGCAAAATCAATTTGCTTTTATTGCGGTTCTCAAGGATCTAATATTGTCACTCATATTCATATTAAAAGTTTAAACGAAAGTACAGATATTACCAATATGGAAAATATATTTCCTGGGTTAGCAAAAAGTGTTAATGGACGTACAATTGTGCTCAGCACGACAACATTAGCTCCTTTTGTGATTGATATTTCGGAAAGTAGTAGTGGAAACTGGTATGTAAAAGGAGGGTTGGTAAAATTCCTCCTGGAGGATATAATTTCAGTATACAATTACAGTCTTAGTGTTATTCCGTCGCACCTTTCGGTTACGGGAGTGCAATTAGAATGGGGAAACTGGACAGGAACTGTGAAAGATCTCTTGGAGGACAAAGCAGACATTGGAATAGGAAGTATGAATTTACAACGGTTTCCAGTGTTAGGAATCTCACGTCCGTATCTGGATTTAACTATTATGTTTGCAACTCGACGTCCTACTGAAAGTTACACCTGGAAATCCATTTATAGACCTTTCAAGCAGGAATTGTGGTTTGCTATTGGAATAAGTTTAATTATATTACTCCCTACACTTTTGATAATTTCAAAATTTAAAAGAGTAAGCAAAAACGAAACCAGTTCTCAACGGAAAATTATCTATTCAGTTTTAGCACCATTAGTTGAGCAATCGATGCACTATATACCACTGAGTGTTCTTGAAAGAATGCTTTATGCTTTTTGGCTCGTGGTAGCCCTCATTTTGCCAGCGTGTTATAAATCGAAATTGGTGGGAATTATGACTTTCCCAATCTTTGAAAAGCTACCGACGACGTTTAATGAGTTGGAAAAATCGTCGCACGTGAGTTGGGGTCTTGAAAAATCAATGAGTGGGGGAGTGGCTCTTTCTTTGTTCAAAAATGGAGGAAAGACGCTAAATTCTATCTATGAAAAGAGACAAATAGGTTCTGAAGAAAGTTGCTTTTCCCTGGCAGTTAATTCCCCTTTCGCATGTATAACCTACTCGGTCCAAATACACTCTTTGATTAATGTTAATTTTAGCATGCTTAACAAACCTCCCTTAATAATCTCAAAGGAATCTACACATTTATTTCAACCTTCGCTGTTAATGAAACCAAGAAGAATATTTGCTCAACATTTCAACAAATTAATAAACTCGAGAAGAGTGTCTGGTTTACTTCATAAATGGCAATACATGGATAATATTGAACGAAGGAAACTTTATTTAGCAGAAAATTTCAATGCAAAAGAAAAGAATAATGCAAATTATGACGCACCCAAAAAGCTTGTAATTGAAAATCTAGCTGGGGTTTTTTATTTGCTAGCCGCAGGAAGTTTACTGGCATTAGTAATATTTCTTTCTGAACGTTGTATTGCACACAGAAAATCTAGGGAGCCTGATAATAAGTTCCCTATGTTTGCTAAACATCAGTTTACAACGAGGAGATTTTAATAATTATATTTTAATTTATAATTAATTTTTGCTTTTACTCTCAGCGCAGATTAATTAATTTAAATTAATTATTTATTGTGTAATGCGTATTATATTACTATAGGTATACTATTACCAGAATATATTCATTCGTACGATAGAGTTTTTATTTTCTTGCAGCGTGACAGTTAAAGTCATTTTAAATAATATTAGTTATTTAATTATTTGTGTGAAAGTTGTAGCTGCGTGTAGCCATTTCCTTTATGTTATGACAAATGTTATTTATAATTACTCACTTATGGACATAGTAACTAAAATATGGAACATGAAAAATAAACTCGTATAAAAAAATAATTATTTTCATTGCATAAAATACCATTTAGGAAAATTTGATATATTATGTCTAATGCAGTGAATAAAATGACCTCCAAAATAAATATATGTAACAGTGCCGTGCTTTATATTCACCTGCAACGTTATTCTAAATCGATTATGCAAGTTTTTAGGTACTTTCGGTAGGAAAACAAATTAAGTAGTACATGTAAAACTTGATGTATATAACGAACTACGGAGCAAATTAATATAGGTGCCAATCCTTTGAGAAATATCTGGACAATAGATGTTTCTTCATCCTCAGTAATTAAGTGATACAGTCGGTATATCCTAGTTCATTTGTCGTACACCTAACAATTGTATTACATACGGTTGTTCCATTTTCCAGAATTGTACATTGTCCTATAAAAAATTAATAATTGGCAAAGATCATTTAAATGGGGTGTCATAGCTCATCACAACCACAGTAATACTATTATACTATAGTAGTAATTAAGTACATTACGCATTATTAGATTTGTATATTCAGTTTACATGTCAAACTCACCATCAGGTAGTATATTTTAAAGGGTTGGAATAATTGAAATGCTTACCAGCGGAGTATTGTAATAATATATATGTAATAATATATGTTAATAATCAACACCAAAAACAAGAGGTAAATTCCTGTGTACATTAAAGAATAATGTCTTGTCATTCTGGAGGGCTAATTTGCAAGTTATGTTGTTATAACATACAAGCACAGCAGTTGGCAAGACTTTATTAAACTTTAATATTATGTAAAACTTAATTTTTTGTGAAACTGTTTTCGAAAAGTCAATAGCTAGGTAATGACGTGTATTTACCTATACATAATATTACCTAATTAATAATAGAAATTTTATTCTCTGTTATTGTATAAAAAATAATGTCTATTGTTAGAAAACTGCTAAATAACAACTATTTAATGGGGAAAATAGTTATAATTACGGGTGAATAATTTTATTATGTAATTATTAAAAATATTAATTAATTAAAAAGTTACGTAAGCAATCGACCCTTCCTTTGGCTATATGTCATGCCAGTTATTGTTTGTCGAAAGTTTTATAATCTAGGTATTGGTAAAATATATGTACATATATCTATTAAATTTGTGTTAATCTAACACATCGCTGACTGTTTCGGCTATGGCTACACCTACTACGTTTCTAATTTTTTGCTGCTTTCATTTTTAAACAATTCATCAACGAAATATAAACAATACCTTTGCTATTTATCAATTGCCTAATAATTGTTAGCATAACTCAACTAATGTGGAGAATGCATTTAAATATTGTTCCATATTTATTCAGCTTTCAAAATAGTAAGAGAACACAATATATTTTGAATCAATGCATGTTGAATTATGAATTAACCAACACAGCTCGAGTGTCCAAAGGAATCCGTTGTACATCTTGAAGCATTGTTGCAGCGTCATGTTGTTACATGACCGTTTGCGTCTTTTGAGACTTTACATTGACATTTTGAAAATTATTATCAGAAATATTTTTTGATAAACCTGTGGAAATTAAATCACCTGAATATGAAAACCAATCAAAATAATTGGTAAGGCGGATAATGAGCATGATGGGATTAGAATTATACATAATTAGGCACTTAGCATATTTATAATATCATACTTTTAGCACTTACTTGGAAGATGAACTAACTAAATACATAATAATATCATTAGTTGTATTATCATACAAGTACAACCTTCGAGAATACAAAACATCCTGTTTAACTAAAAGCAAATTACATAAATCAGATCCATTTCGCTACACTATCTACATGGTAGTATAGCCGAAACGTTATAAACGAATGCAGGATTAAAATTTAATTTCAAACTAATTGTAGTAAATAAAAATGCTGTTAAGTAATCCACGCGTCAAATGATTAACTAAGCATTGCCTCATAATAAAATAGCCTTTCCTAAATAATTTTTTTAAACCTTTTAGATATTTATGAGTATTGAAATAATTCAGTAATTATTCAAATAATAATATGTAGATGAAACATATTGATTGTGTGCCAATTTATACTTTGATTTATTGTCTTGTTACTTTATAAACCATTCTTAATGAAATTATGGGCACACACAGACATAATTTAGAATTAATATATAAATATTATTCTAGTTTAGCCGACACATGAGATGTCACCTTGTTCATCTGTTTTGCAGATGCGAGTATTGTTGCAAACACTTTTACCGTCTGGCGTAAAGTAGCAATATCCTATTAAAAAACATGCATTAATTATAATTAGATTTATTTCTATATGTGTCATTTCGTATACAATCTACTTTATTCAACAAATTCCTTCAAAACTAAATAGCTTTCAACAATTTTATTATTTTATACACGCTAATGGCATACGACACCCAATTAGCAACAGGCATGCCTATGTATTGATTGTTACTTAATTACTTATCGTTTGTTCTCAAAACTTACCAACAGCATTGCCGATCATCATCAAGAGGCACAAGTAAAATATCAAGACGAAAACAAAACGCGTTGCGGATTTGGCTGTCATAATTTTGGAAAACCGGTCAAATGAAATATGGAGTTAGATTCAGAATTATAAAATTCTATTTGCGATATTATGAGGCGAGTAAGGTTTTGAAGACGATGCAAATTTTTGCTGAGTTTGATCTATTTATATGAACCTGTACTAATGAAGAAGATTAACATTCTTGTTAACTATGTGCTTGAATTCAGCTAATTAGTTTGTGGCGTGTTAAAATTAAATCCACTTATTACTTGTATGGAATAAATATTTATGATTATTTACCAATGTATAAATTTATCTAGGTATTGATAATTTTTCAATTAGCATTATTATTAATCCTAGTTTAAATAAAAATAAAACTTTCTAAAATATAATTGGGTCCCTATATGTAATGAGTATCCCAACCGGATTTAAGTCTATTTAAAAGTTCTACAACTATATACGCCTATACAAGATTTCCCTTCATTGAAAAGCGTATACTACTTAGCTTATGTATAGAATTCGTCATGAGCTCAGTTCAATCAAACTATAAGTTTTGTGAAACACCAAAAATCCAAAATGCCATTAAGAGTATCGCAAATATGAATTATCATAATGAATATGAAATCACCTGAACATGCCAATAAAAATAATTGGTAATGTGGATAATGAGCAAGATCATGATGGGCTTAGCAGCATACTTAATTAGACACTTAACATACTTATAATATCATACTTAGCACTTACTTGGAAGACGAAATAACCAAATACTAAATATATAATAATATCATTACTGTAGTTGTATTATCATGCAATTACAATCTGTGAGAATGCAAAACTTCGTGTTTAACTAAATCCAAATTACCTAAATCAGATCGATTTCACTACACTACACGCTAATATAAAGCCAATGCGTTATAAACGAAAGAAGATTACATAGGTAATTACAAACCACTTGTGGTAAATGAAAATGCTGCTAATTAATAATTAATGCGTCAAATGATTAAAAGCATTGTCACATAATAAAATAGCCTTTGCTAAATAATTTTCTTTAAACCTTTTAGATATTTATGGGTACTGAAGTAATTCGGCAACAATAGTTATTCAGATATTATGTCGATGAAAAATATTCATTGTGAGCCAATTTATATTTTATTGTCTTGTTGCTTCATAAAACGTTCTTAATGAAATTATGGGCACACACAAACATAATTTAGAATCAATACACAAATATTATTATAGTTTAGCCGACACATGAGACGCGACCTAGCTCATCTGTTGTACATCTGGGAGTATTATTGCAAACACTTCTTCCGTCTCGCGTAATGTAGCATTGCCCTGTTAAAAATATGCAATAATCATGATTAGATTTATTTTTATATGGGGTATTTCGTCTACAATCTACTTTCTTCAACAAATTCCTATTTTATACACATTAATGGCATAGGACACCCAATTAGCAAAAGGTATACCTACGTATTGATTGTTACCTAATCACTTATCGTTTGTTCTCAAAACTTACCAACTGAATTTCCAACCATGAGCAGGATACAAAGTGAAAATATCAAGACGAGAACAAAGTTCATTGTGAATTTGTATGCCATTTTGAAAAACTGTAGTCTTTTAGAAGCACTTTAGAGATTTTGAATGATGGAGTCTGGAGACCAACGTAACTGAAGATGGAATGATGGATGTGTTAAGTTTTATGTAGCATTTGAAGTATTTATATTGACTTGAGTTAGCACCATTTATACATTTATACATGCATTTTTAATGTGGTTAAGGCAAATATCAATTTTTGTAAGTTTTCCTCGAAAATTCGGCACCTTCGTTATCGGTGTGTGGTTTCATAAAAATAGACAAGGAAACCCAAGTGAAAGGTACAGTAGATTACCCCTTACACTACTGAAGACGCTTCTATCAGCTTTGGAAGGATGGTAGAATTCAGAATTCCCGGAACTAATCCTCAGCTCAACCTTTGTTAATTCTGAGAATTGTCTACCTGGAATGTAAATATTTCTTTAACTGCAGTGGGAACTGCGAAATGCAATAGGTATATCTAATGTATATTCATGCATATTTATGCCGTTGTGTATTCAATTACTTACTAATAATAATATATAGTACACACGTAATCTATGCATACAATTAGTTATCTTTGTTGTGTTTACACTAAAATAATTTGGAATCCACAATAATGTATTGGGTTAAGGAAGCGTACTAGTACTACCTGGGCCTGTATGTTTATGCGACAAATCCCTAAAGGTAAAGTCGGAGATAATCCGATAATCCTGTTTTGGGTACTCAGG
>JAQFYC010004563.1:0-16776 GCA_034694165.1 Tomocerus mixtus | reverse complement strand
AGGACTAAATTCAGAAGACAAGGATTTGAACTCCAATTCGGTTAAGCAAATTGAAGTTAATTAGTTTACGTTAAATTCATTTTTTGTTAGTAATATTAAATATTATATGTCCATTATAATTGGTGATTTAATATGAAGGAAGGTGTTAGGATTCATATGCTAATTTGTTTATGTTAACAATAAGTAGGTACATAATATTATGCATGCAGCAGTTAATAGTATGTAATTGTATGACCGTGAACTTTATGCGATTAGGACATTGAGTATTGAGGTAATGATCCAGACTTATGCAGGCGCCTTACCTGTGAACGACCTCTTATCATGTTCAAAGTGTAATACTATGCATTAGAATTGTTGTACGTGTAATACTAAGTTGTAATTCTATTTGACAATAAAACTAACTTTTAGTTCTCATTGCAACTTCGCTGAGCTAACATCATGAGTTAATGATTTTCGGGCCTTTGCTTCACATTTTAGACCTCAAAATATACTTACCTACCTTACCTTACATTATACTTGTATGCCCCTAGAAGTATAATAAATAACACAACTAAAGTAGAATAAAATAAATAGTATACATAGAACAGCTCAGCTACAGGAATCTATACAATGCACCATATAAGTATACATGAATGAATCTTTAATGGACCGATTGGGTTGACAATTTGGGAGTTGAATTTAGAATTGGAACTTTCAATCGAACCTAATTCATCCATTGCATTGATCTAAGAGCTTGGTTTTGGCTCTATAGCTAGTTAAGTGAGTTACGGTTTAATGCTCAGCACACGGAAGACCTATTTGTAAAGGGATGACTACAATATTAATATCGGCTTACTTAAAATTAAATATTATATTGAGCTGCTGTGTATACGGTACGCTTACTAAATGCCTGAAGCACTTATGCTTATTATAGTAGTGTTTGTTAGGTTGTTCTTAATATTAACTATTTCTTCCGTCTTTGTGTCTGCATGACTTTGACAAAGTTGCACTATATGCAGGATTGTGTTATTGTAATAAAATCTAAGATAGGGCAGGCAAACACTAATACAACTATTTACAACCGGCATGCATAATGCATACTTTCATATCATACTTACCTGTATTGTACACTTAATATCGACACGCACGTTTCATTTAATAAACCTGATTGATTGGGGGCCTAAAGGATCATCATCACGTATCAAAACAGCAACATTTTACAGATCGATGAAACTTGCAGTATTACGCCCGGTATACACAATATAAACTGAACTGAACTGTATATTATACTTATAAGTATGTAAAATGCTCTATTATTCATCTGTGGAAAGAACAAGGAACAAAATTGTAAAGGAATGCTGATTGACACGCTACAATGTACACACATTTAACAGATACTTGTACTTTGTACATAGATACTTGTGTTATGTTGTGTTGTGATGAGATTGGGATGTGAAATTGATATCCTGATGCCTATCTCATCTCAACTGTTACGTATTCAATCCAAACCCATGTATACATTCAACTGGATCGGTAAAATCTGTATAATTGTTTTACTATGTACCTCTCGCACCAGTAACCCTTTTAAAATCAAAACATCAAACATCATTGGATTGCATGTCTCACATTTATAAGTTAATATGTAAAATGTATATAAGAGACCAATATTTATTAAATACAGGCTTAAATACGGCTTAGCTAACCGAATGCGAATAATAAGGATTGGATTTATCATCTCTAACATACATAACATAACACAGATAGATACATTATTGAGCCGAGCCAAAATTTACCGTTCCATGGTTTAGGGTTGATGTTGTCTGTCTTTCCTTGCTTGTTGGTTAGAATGGAAGGCAAGGCAAGGCTCTTTTTTTTGCTCACACATATGCATGCATACGCAGAAATAATGTTATTCTTCTATTGCATTTGTACTTCTTCTATCGTCTATTTACTATCTACTGTATCTTTCAACCATACATACCACCTCCAACGTTCTCATCTTTCTATATCACCTCACACTCACACTAGTATTACATATCATTATTATTATGAGTAGGGAATAGCGAAAGAGTCTTACTATTTATCTTATGATGTGTAATAAATACTACAGTATCATACACCAGACTTATATATAAAAGTAGTTAGTAGCTTTATACAACAATATAGTAGTCCGTAACCTGTGTACTAGATAACTAGATTCAAAATGTCACTTCTTTTACAGCATTAAATTACTCACCCAACTGTATTACGTATTAAACGCTTAATGTTTAAATTCAAAATTGTACATACATTCTTGTTATAATTAGTATTTCTATACCTAAGGTAATTAAAAAATTTACCTGAGCCTGTTATGCAATAATATAGATAAGTAAAACTTGAACTTAATTATACGATAGATTCTAACAATAGTAATAATACAGACGAAGATGTGATTTAGGTATGATATAATGTTTATATACGTAATGATTGTAGATATAGTTTACTTACGGTAGTATTATCGACATTAATACATTTTTGCGTAAACTACTTAAAATTATAGTACTAGTACCAGTACCTTGTGCATTTAATTATTTATAAGAATTTAATAAAGGATTCTTTTCATACTGTAAAATCTCAACTACATAATTGTACTAATATGTAATAATAATCTTAGTATGCGCATTAAGTATTTAAGTGTAGATAATTGCATTCCGTATCTGTATTTTCTGTATCTGCCGGTGCTGTTAGCTTTTGAATGAAAAATCACGAGTGTTTTAGCTAAGCCTAATTTTTTTACGCATTTTATCAAATTGTACTTAATGTTCCTGCAGACAACTACATTATGTAGACTAATATTAATGTAGCACATTGTTAAGAGACTCGACTAGACGGTCTGCCTACATAGAAATCTGACATACCTTTGCATTCCTTTCCTTATTTATGCTTTGTAGCCCTGGATCTATGATGCATACCATACTAACCTAATGTACTTCAGCCTTAAGATAAATGATACATTTAACTTTAGTTAACTAAAAAACAAATGTTTTAGAGCAAGAATAATATGAAATGCTACATGGTTTAAATATTTTGTGCATTACTTATCTCACAAATACAAGTCTGCACAATAAGAGGCGCTCTTCACAATAGCCTACGGTCATTTATAGTACAAGTACAGCAGAAAAAGTATAGGAGAGGTAATTTAAGCTAAAATTCCATATGCATTGAAGTAGTAGCTATCGTATAACGTATTTCTTCATTGTAAAGGTAAGACCAGGCAGGGAGTAAGGAGTTAAGCCTTAGCCAAGCTGAGTATAAAGATTCTTGTGGATTACATTGCCTATGTAGTTGTGCATTTCAGTTGGTATTGAAGTTGGAGTTGGATGGTTCATGACCGGACGGATACCTTTTTCTCTCAATATCTGTATAGTTAGTTTGGCTCTTAAGTCTAGGATGAGTTCCTCTAAAGCTAACAATCTTCGTTGAGTCTTAAGTAGTTTACTACTGCTACGTACGCTACCCACATTGCATTGAATTTTACAACCCTAAACTATATACTTAATACCTAATACACATTCCTACGCTTACCATTTGCCATTTACGCTACCTCTCCCTCCCTTACTCTGACTTCGCCTATATTTTCATTTACTATAAAGTGTAAGATGAGTTGAGTACATTCACGTTTTATGTAATGTAACTGAAAGAACTGTACATAGGCATTAGAAGATATGAACACGCTGTACAAAAGTATAAAACTAGCTGATAGCCCAAACTCCTAAAAGTTTATACCTATTGTATCTGTACAGTAGGTTTATAGTGGTATAGAATTTTAAACAATTCACGTTGTTCCACTATTGTATACCTACTTAAGTTACCTGTTTTGATGCTCACTACCACTACCGCTTAGCTTGGCTTGGCCTGACTTGGCCTACCCTAAACTTCAAAATTGAACTTAACTTCATATTATCGGGATATTCTATCTATATCTAATATGCAGCGTTGCGTTCTATAGAGTTACTAACATGAGTAAGGCTCACCTGAGTAATACTAACGATAAGTCCAAGTTTAAGACATGCCAGACCAGACCAGAACTAGAGGCGAGGACCAATACCAGATATATCTGTATGTATGTATGTATGTATGTATATGAATTATAAGTTGACATACCTTAATGCATATTAATATTATAGATATGATGCACATACATACAAATATACAGAACTTGTCTTCTTCTCTTGTGTTGTGTTCATTTCTTTGCCTCACCTGCATTTTTCCCTTTACGCTTATTGCTCATATAAAGAAATACAATTACTAATCCAATGTTGAGGCTATGCTAGAAGAACTTGAGAGTCAAACATCAAACCAAACCCACATACATATGCAAGAGCATAAAATGCATACATACAAATATTACACACAACATGCCCTGTATCGGTACTTCAAGAATGTACACTCATAACTTATAGTAGTAGAATGTAATATAAAGCAGAAATATGTGTGTATTGTACTTGCCTTTCCTTGTCATACACTTAAGACTCAGAGCAGAATTATATTATGAACATACTTACCTGTACTACAGTAGTATTCACGTAGGCACATACTTTTTCACGATATACAATACTGTAATATAAAATTCATTTCAATCCACACAATAGCATAACATAACATAACATACCTAGAACAGAAAGACTGAACTGAGTAAGTGAATAGGCAAACCATAACATAACATCATCATCTGCTTTAGCACAAGTACAGGTATCATCCTCCTTCATTGTTCTCGTCTTCCCAAAGTATTATCTGTAGTAAGTAAAGAAGGTATGTATTTTCTGGTATGGTTTGTTGCTATTGCTAGTAAGTGTAGTATAAAGTGTATTGTAGTGTAAGGAACGTAGTGGACCTGAATTGAACACATTACATTATTGGTCTCGTCTTGTCAGTTCAGTCTTCTTCAGTACAGAGTACAGTGCTAGGCTAGGAGTTAAGTTCGAGTGTTTGTAGTTTGTAACGTAATGTAAATGTAACCTCAAGTCAAGTCATCCTGCCCTCATCTGTGCGCTGCCCTTGCCTTGCATTAGCATTAGTGTAGTTTCTTCATCTCGTCTGACTTGATTTGGCTCGACTTGACACTAGCACTGAACTATACAGTCCAGTCATAGTCATCTGAAGCAAGACAGGACAACAGTCAAGAACCAAGAGTCCGGTCCACTCCTTTTAACTTGTAACATAACCGACGTCCACAGTTATAGTTAAACTGAACAAAGCATGGTCACTTCCTTTGAATTGGGGCTAAATACTATATAATTTCAAGCATATTTGGAAATTAAACTCGTTCGTATAGAAATTAATGCCTAAATGCATTAATAACGATTTGTGAGAGCCTTGCCTTGGTGTAATACTATAAGTAAGTTTAAGAATAGAATTGTTTTGTTCCGGTTCGATTTTCTTGTGGCGTGGTTTGGATTGGTATTTGGTGTGGCCAAAGCTAAAGCTTAAACTTCTTTGTATGCATGGGTCCTAGTTCTAGTTCTGGTTCTAGTTTACTTCGACTCAATACACAAAACAGAGCAACATTCATTTTTGAAGGGACCAGGCCAAGAACTGTCAAAAGTGAAAGGCTCGTAAAATTCAATAGTGTCATTCGAATTCATTTGTGCGAATTTTAGCCTGTGATAATATGATTATGATAACTAACTAAAACTAACTGTGGGATTGGAAAAGGCAAAGCAAAGCAACTAAACTTGTGAACCACTTCTATATGCAAAGTCAAATTGCAAAGGATTTGCATGTAAGTATATTCCCTATTGTATTTGTATTGAGCTATGCGTCTATCTTGGTGACATTAACATATAATTCGACAGTTCTGATGTATTTATCTTTAAATGTCTTTTGTATCATCTAGAGGTTTCGCTAATTTGGGTAGGTAGTAGGTAGCAACTACCTTTACTTTTAGTAACAATACAAATACCTACATACATTCACAGATTACAACCTACAACCTACAGTGAGCTAATAAGGGATAGTTTTACTATTCACAGTGTTTTGTTATGTGATTCATTCACTTTTGACACGACTAAGACTAAGCAAACTCACATAAACTTTTAAAGTTAAATAAATCTCTTTATATTAATTTAACTGCTCAAATCCCGTTTTCTAACATAACAGTGGAATAGGTACTTTAAGCATAATATCCTAATTCACTTAAACTTAAAGTTTAACCTAACTATTCTATTTAAGTTAAGTGAAAGGCTCGTCTCGTTTATTTAATCTTCCTTCCACTTTTGTTTCTTCGTTACGTATTAGTTCAGTTCAGTTCAGTTCTTACTTTTCTGCTCTTCGGAAATAATATTTGCTTAACAAAGTTGGGATCACACCGTTATAGGTAGTAATTACGTGCTTATAGTTTTAAAGAAGATTTTGTAAATTAATTTTTAGCAGGTAATAGTAGACATTATAATATATTATTATACTCTTGTAGTGCGAAGTGCGAATAATTTTACGCATACATGCGTTTAGCAATATTACGTTTTAATAATTTGGTTTGCACATTAAAACCATAATTATTCAGTTTTCTTTTACATCATCGGAAAATAAACAAGCCAAAATTTTCATGTAAACCCTCTGGATACATTTTTTACGATTACGTTTTTGTCAGTAAGATTTTGGACCCAGTTGAACCTACTTTATTTAGAAGTAGTTAAAAATACTCAATGATTAATTTAACTTCTTAATGGAATCATAGATAGTTGATTCGCGAAATAATTTTGCATTGTTTTCTCAAAATATCCTTTCAAGTCAAAAAGAGTGAAACGTATCCTCGTAAAAGTGAATTTTAGTAGTTAATCATAATCATAACAATAACGTTCCATCCATATTTGTAGAAATGAGTAGCAGTAGCAAGTAGCAACCACCTGTTAGAATGGCTATCTCAACGAATAAAATCGAGTTACCTCCGCCGGTGAGAAAGCAGGGAAACAACGTGCGAAAAATCGTTATGTCTAGTGATATGTGCAACGATAGAACCATAAGCTACCGGATGTTGTGCTCTTATTTTCAATAGAATTCCCTCGCACAACTTTACTACAAAATACAAACTTAACTTCACAATCATCATTCAGTCAGCCTTTGTTCTCGTGTGGCATCACGTTATTCGCATGGAATAAGTACGCAAACGAAGGCTAACATAGAGAGAAACAGAAAATCATGGCATAAGCAATATTAATTATCGTTTGACTAGATTCACTTATCTTGTAATGATAATAATGATAGTAAATATGTAAAGTAAGAGAGTGAGTTTTAATACGGGACAGGATAATTGACAACATATATTTATTGTAGGTTAGTATACTCAATATAAAAACAAAAAGTACAAGTATGTACATACAAAACCTACAGCAAGTAATTCCCTTGTTGACATTACTTGATACAATTAAATTGCAATTGCAAGGTTCAGTTCAGAGCTATTATAAATATGCGAGTGTGCATTATGTACATTCCCATTGTTTATTATTGTACTACACTGCATGTGTACACTTTTACACACACATGACATATAGAAATACTGATACTGATAGTAAACGTTTACTTTGCTTAACTAGTTTAACCCTTTGGCTGTGTAGTAATGCACTGAGTATTGTAACCCTTGTGTGACTTTATACGAGGATTCCTCATGCACTATGAGAATTTTACTCAAGCCGGTAAATCCTAATGAGTATTGTGATGAATGAAATAATTCCGTGAGAATTAGGTCATCTAATTTATATCAGTCTTACCTATGCTTACTAACAATAAGCAAAGCAGTCTCTTTACTTAGACTTTATTAAGAAAGCAGTGTATTTAAACATCAAATAAAAGAGAATTGCCAATAAAGCAATAATCATAGATAAATACAGTAACAGCAATAGCATTGCCATATGAAACTAATTTGCACAACCACATTACTTATATGAACGTATACATATTTCTATGTAGGGATACACACATTATGCAGTATGTAGATTATTATTTCTTCGTTAGCTTGTTATTACAAGTTGTTACCAACAAACGCAAGCAATGATTGCTTATAAGTAGGTAAAGGCATGTATTTAGAATGTGCAGATAAGTCAACTGAACTGAACTACTGCGTGTTTTATTTAATTCTGAAGAAATTGAAGACACAAAATTATGTCATATCGGTCGTATTGTAACAAAAAAACAATATATCTGTAACACAATTACTGTATGTAGCTTCAATTCAAATACAAATAGAAGAAACTCGAGCTCGACGTACTTATTTTATTCTCGAAATTGTACTAAAATGTCGTAGGTATCTATTACATGTAGGTAATTGAAATGTAAGTAATAAGCAAGTAAAGAAATATAATTACTATTTGACATACATAGTAAATAAACACTACTTACCTTGATGATGTTACAGATTATGTTAGTTAATAAAGAACAAAAAATAACAAAATGTCAGAATAGATATGCACGATTTCAGTGTAAGAACACATTCTTAACTTGGAAGCGATAGTTGTCTATATTCTATATAAAATTATTATCCCAACTTTAGTAAATATTAGTTTAACTATACGTAAGTATGCTCGACTTAACTGTCAGATACTTACGTGGGTACCTAATAACAACACACTATTTTATACCTTGGTACACATGTTCTTAATAAAATGTGTAGTATAGTATATTTAGCTATAACTTAATTTAAATTTCACTTGCAAGGCATTGCCAACATGTTAATTCCCATCAGATTAACCACTTAATTAACATTGCAAAATCTCGAGATTCGCCAACTAAACACGGTTTAATTCATTTTTACTGTTCTATATTGCAGAAGTACTAACTAACTACGTGAAGAGGAGCCAAGCCAAAAGAAGGACTTTACTTTACATGACAGACAGCCTACTGAAAACAGAAAGTTTTGTCTTGTCTTGCATTAAGGAATTTATTTGACCTCATCAAATAAAAAATCAAATCATCATTCACGCAAACTGTGTTCTGTTCTAAAATAATTTAATTTGCTATCTGAGAAAGCCAAAAGTGTGTTACGAATTACAAATCTTAATGCCCAAAGAAGATTCGAATGTAGCAAATTGAAGCAAACTAAGGCATGCCAAACTATACATCGAAAAAACGTACAGCACTACAGGAAGGGAACAACGAAGGCGTTTAAACAGAAATCGTAAGACAATTGAAATAAATGAAAGAATGTAAGATTCACACTGTGAGTGGCAGTCAAGCTCATTCAACGGATCATAAAGGACACAAATAGAGTTGAAGAAACACAATTAGTGCATCTGAACACAATACCGACTCTCTGGAGTACAGCAAAATACTGAAGCGCTAACGTCATCGGAAAGATACCTCATTTAAGTGTATCCACGAATTGAAAATGGGTTTACAATTAATTCTAAATTGTTGTCTGCATTCTCTGTCAAAAGAAATGACCTAACTGAGATACAGTTTTAATTCAAATATATTTCAATCCTACAATGCATGCTTAATTTTGCATAATAGTTATAAGAACCCAATTCTTCGCAAAGTTTTCTTGATAAAGAACGTCCGTAAAACAAAACCCTGGATTGTTGGCGTTGGTTTGGTTTTTGTATGTGAATTGTAAGTGATTGTGAATTACGTGTAAATTAACGTTTCTTTCATTGAGGAAAGGAAAAAGAAGAGAAACAGCTTGTGTGGTTAATTAAGAGAGAAATATATAGTCAGATATAAAGATGAGCCGCATGCGGATTTGGACGTGGCAGACGTCAACCTCCAGTTCACTTGGACTTCTTATTGCTATTCTCCTCCATGGATTTGCACTCAAAGGTAAGATTGCCAGTCTGGTTTTGTGATTTTATTCTGAGATTGTTAGTAAACGAGCTGGCCGGGTCAATAATATCTTTCTGTCGAGTACACATCAACTTCTAATGTTAAAATGGCATGGCATGGGTAAACAAACTTTGACGGAAGGCTATTTACCTACTACCTACTGTACCTACAATAAAATAAACGTATGCAGTGCAGTACAGTGCAGATATGGAAGCGGTACAATAATGTCTTCCTTTATACTTTGCAGTTTGTAATCTCTTTGTTACCTTTTCCTTTTTTTGCTACAATGGATAATACGTATAACTTTTTTGTTCGAAATATTACTATAGTAGGTTAGGTGAGCTATAGAAAACTTCCTCTTTTTAGGATCTTTCAATTACATTACATAACTTATTATATTCGCATTAGATTCCGTGCTAATATTATTAACTTACAATGATAATCACCTGAGACTCATCTTTGCGTGATCTTCTTAGAGTACATAACCCTTTAGTATATGGAATTGATGTTTTACTTTTGCATTTACAATTTAGGTGGAAGTATTCACTCACACTTAACAATTTTCAAGTGCAAGGCATTTCTAGATTTGTTCAAAGAGATTGTTAGTAATTGTATTTCACTTATTATTGTGCGTACAGTTTTTATATTGAGGAGTAACTACCTAACGTACGTACACAGGTATATGTATATTTTTTATAATAATAAACACAGAGGCTTTAGTAAATAGTATAGTAAGTAGTTATATAGGAAGCACGGAAGTGAAAACTTGCGTGTGTTTATGTGCATATTTGTTTTCTTTGATTTTTTGACTGACTTTGACTTTTAAGTTTAGTAAACTTGGTCAGGTTTGTTGCACTTTTCATTTTTACGGATGTTGAGTTAGTAGCTTCTGGTTCTTACTTGCTTTTCTATTGCCATTGTACGCATTGTTCGTTTCTCATTCTCTTATTAATAAATTGTTGCGTAAAGTGTGTACTTAAGTGCAAGATTGGCAGGGGAAGGCGTGCAGAATTTCGCATCAAGTGTCTGATGATCATTATTACATGCATAAATAAATTGTGGAAGTATTAATTACAGGAAATTCACACATTACACGCAGGACCATCATCTTTAAGTATGAGCATGTGAAATGTGAACGTGAATTGGAATTCATGAAATTTTACGTTCGTTTTAAGCAAAAACTAAAGCCATGTCATATATCCTATGTATACTTCATAAACTAAATAGATACTACCTTGCTAAACTAAAAGGATTAGCTTTAGCTAATAAAGACTTGCTTGGTTGTGAACAAGACTGTAATTATTGCTAACTAGCGAAGTAAAGTAACTTGGTTTGGTTTTTGGTTTCGGTTACATTCGATTCGCTTCGAGATACCTACATTACTTGCAAGTAGGATAATTTAGTATTCGTATCCTAAGCAGGCAGACAAGATCAGATTCAGATTCTACTAATGCGAACACCATACCACAAACACTCATGCACGACTTTTCCTATTCCTAGTAATTATAAGTGGACTATATACACTGTCACCAAATTCGTCCAAATTGCTTTAAAACATTAGATAGCTCAATTAGATCTCCTATTTTACTTTTCAGAGATAACAAAGATAGAATTTTACACACTTTAAAAGTTGAGAAGAGCAGTTTCGCATAAAATCTCCTTAAGCCAGAGCGTTTTCGTGGAACTCTTTGGAAAAAATCTTTTATACTGCAGTAAATGAAATTGAAGAATCAACCAAAAATCTTCTTTTAGCTCTTGACATTTTCATTATTGTATTGCAAACAATGTATGTTTAAATGGGACAGTGGGAGTTTTTCTACTTATTTATTTAAATACTTAAGTCATTTTGAGATACTTAAATGTATTTATTAAAGATGTTTCTATGTTAAAATGTATTATTCATCTTGCCTCCCCTAATAATGTCAACTGTCAACAACAGGTAAAGGGCTGGGTAGGTTTTGTGGAGATTTAGGCAGATAATACTTCTAAGTTTAGCAAATATTCTTACGTACAGCAAGCTTACCTTACTTTACATACTTCTCTAGCTCTCTGAGAATTTTTATGCTGCATAGGTAAATTATTTGTACATAGAAACTCCTAAAATACATATAATCATAATAATAGTTTATTAATCTGACATTTCAAGAAAACGAGTCAAAGCCAACCCTTTTCTCGCGTGAAATAAAGTTCGTACCGGAAACAGATCACAAATGTTCACGTTTTTTTGAGAACTCCACTTATTTATGTGTATCACCTGTGTTACCACATCCTTTTTGTGCCTGTTTCTTATTTAAGTTGTCTATTTTTTAAAGGATACATGCGTAGGTAAACGCAAGTCGGCAAGTCTATTTATAGCAGTCTAGCCCTTGTCTAAAAAACGTACGCTGGTTCTTCTGCAATTATAATTAAGGTCCTTAATCGAGATGCCCAGACTATCAGTCCGTCAGAATCTCCCACTGTTTGTTTATAAAGGTGTATCAACTATCTACAGATATACCGGTAATATGTAAGTATATGTTTATGTTGTTTCATTATCATCGTCAGGACAGTATACACCGGAAACGGAATATCACGCAAAGAAGGTCTCATGTCTAATTCAAAGACCTTGAGTCTCTTTATTCAATACAGAGTCTAGTCTAAATATAAAGGAACCATTTTATTACCATAACATGATATGATGTTTCTTGTATGTAATATAACAGAAAGGAAGGTACATACAGATAGTTGCATTATGTACATTATGTTTAGCCACGTACGTTCATCTTCTAAATAAATCGATTCAACTTTTGTACATTGAATACAAGACAATTACATTGCATGCTTAAATACCTATAAGTCCCGAGCACGTAAAGTACAGATATGTAATAGTACAAGATGTACCTATATAAAAGATTTTCGGTTTTGTGTAATATTGTATTACATAATGAGGGAATTCTATGTACAACTACAATACAACAATGAATCTCGCCTTCATATACGTAGTGGGCAGTACTGTTAAACTTTTTTGTCTTAAAATAATGCACTCTATCAAAACTACAACACAGTAAATAACTTAAAAATCTATTACACTTGACTTGATTCTTTCGTTGAAATGAAAGCTGGTGGAAATGTATAGGTAGGCATGCAGGTAGGATTAATGTTATAAAAAATCAAGCCCTTCCGTTGCGTTCATGACAATGCAAGTTGAAAGGAGCTATTAGAGTGATTACCAACGTTTCAAGAAGAAATACTTCACAATTTACCATTTACGCGCACAGTATGCAAGACAAGGAATGAAAATAATGGAGTATAGTATTAGTCTCATGTGTTGATATGCATTGTTGCTGTAATCTGAATGAAAAATGTAAACTGTCGGTTCCTAATCGAATTCTATTCTACTTTATAGCACTTGGCACTTACTTCCTTAATTTTCTCTATCCCCACATATTTATTTTTCTCTCATCTCAATTTGTATGTGTAATTTTACCGTTCGCTTGAAGATGGACTTTTGAGAACTATCTTTTTCGTGTGTATTACTGTACTGTACTGTAATGCTTCAGGTCAGGTGTTTCTCATCACAAAGACAAATGTAGCACAACACATCTATTTTGCCAATATGCAAGCAAGATTCATTATATAAGATGTACATACAAGCTTTAACTATTTTATTATGAGAATATGCTAATTTGTTTTGGTCATGTGTTTGTTCCTAATTAGGCTGTCAGGCAAATCTGCCTCCTTACTTTACGGATGACATGAACAATCATGTCATCCCGGAAAATACCCCTGTGGGCACACCAGTCTACACGCTTAAGGCAGTCGACCCCGAAAGTACGCTACTTAAATTTGGAATCATGGGAACTGATAAACTGACCGTGGATGAACATACTGGCGTTGTCACAATTGCCAAGCCTATTGATCGAGAGGTAAATATATTTCATTTTTTTATTACACAAAGTTAGCATATTATTGATTAATTAGGTCATAGAAAATTACATATTTCATAGAATTAATTATTACTATTGACAGAACATAAATGGTTTACTAATTTAAGTGTAAAATAGGTACATTAGAATATAACTTATTTAAATACAATCACAGGCTATCAATTTTTAGGAGAATATTAATATAGTAAGTACTAAAATAATATAATTCTAGCTGTAGCTGGTACTTTACAATGATTGTCATATTAATTGTTATCAATTACATTAGATTGATTGATACACAATATAAATTCGGAAGATGAAATGGTAATGTAACGGTAGCCGATAAATAAACAAGTATGTCTATCTAAGGAATACACAAATTCCAGACCATAAAGGATTCCCCAGTGATGAAGCCCGAAAGAGTATTGGTAGCTGTCAGTTTATATCCGCCATGATCGTCTAAGAAATTCAATATACTTGCGATGATAGGCATAATGTCATGTAGGGAATTGCAGCTGTCAAATTTAGTCACGGCATCTGGAAATTTAGCAGTAAATCCTAAATCTTCGCTTATACCAGAAACTTTAATTCTTCCTCGGAGGCTGCCATTTATTGGGTTAGCCTTCACGCTCATACTGTAATCATATCAAACAAAATTATCAAACTTTGCTATTCTTATATTCAGGTAGTTATGTTATACGTATAGCTAAGTAGCTTAGGGCAATTTGACAAATTATCAGAATATCTCACGAAGATTTTTTTCATGCTAATTATATCGGTAAATATTATTTCAAAGAACAAATGATGCAAATATTTAAGCAATCATTGCATTGAACCCAATTTAACTTTAATCGTTCTATAATTTGGTCCTGGGAACCAGAACAATACATAGGTAACGAAACAGAGAAAAATATTTACGCACCGGTAGGTACTTATATAATGGATTTTCGATACCTATATAAAAATATTCAGTTCCTAGGTACCTATACTAATTTGCAATAGCATCTTCAGAAAATATAAAGTCTAATTGATAATTCTTTATACGTGTATCTATCCATATGCTATTTGTACAAATTAAATTCAGGGAGATACATAATAGGCAGAAACAATACAGAAATAATTATTTATTTGTAGGTATATTCTTACGAAAGAATTACACAACGCATTCTTGAGTTAGCTGATGTTTCCCTTCGTTGAATTCAATCAGATGAACTCCCAAGTATTTATAATCTAATGGCAAATGATGCGAGCGAGTCTTTCTTGCTCTATAAAAAACAATAATCACAAGTTCAATTCACAATGTAAAAAATAATCACTCGAATTTAAACAATTTGCTAGACAGAAAGCTTGCTAAACTTCAACCAAAACCACAACAAAATACAATGCAACGCAATGCAACATAGAACTTTGGAGGAGGAATAGTAGTGAATGTGAATAGAAATCGAATACTAAATAGTACACACGGAAATGCTGTAGACAATTCAAGTTGGCTTCAAATGAATGTACATAATATACTTAGCTAAGTACAACACACTACACCTACTAATGCCTAAGCTGTATTCTGTGTTATGTTATTGGGATGTTTACTCATAGTAGATAACAATGATAAGCATGTCCTTATAAAGAAAACCTAATGATGATGGTTGCATGGTTATGTTTTGCGTAGCATTATTGTTAGTATTTTATCTAGTTTAATATAGCCTAAGTGTACATTACAGAATTATATACGTTTACTACGTAGGTATCTTATCGTAATATTCTTTATATACTTACTACACAATACTTAATGTACATAATAGAATTCACGTAGAAAAATTGTTGATGATTTCTCCAAGTCGACAATGCAATCCAATGCTGCCATGGCTGGGGTTCACTTGACTTGCTGCTTTGACTCACTACACTCGGCTCTTATTAACTGTTGAATTCTCTTGGATTGTATTGCATTGTATTGTATTATACTGCATTGGTTAGTTAATGAGAGCCTTGCTCGTTTTGAAAACTTGTTATCATTAATGTGCCGTATGTTGCACTCCTATGAATATTACACATTTGCATAGCACATACCTACTTTTATGTATTAATACACAATGGAAAAGGGTGAATCCTTCTCGCCCACTATAAAACTGAGTCCAAGTCAAGTCAAGTCAAGCCAGATTCAATTCCTACTTGCAACTTGGATAATATGAAAGTATACAACAAATACATATTTTTCTATGTAACGTGCTTCAAGACAGGACAACAGGAAAAAAATAAGTTTGTATATGCCATCCTGTAGTTTATTTTATTTATGTTAAGATTTACGTATAAAGTGAGGGCACGACATTAAAAATTAATGTGTGATGCTCAGGGTTGATCGTTGGTTCACTAACTAATGCTCTTTTCATTGAAGAAAACTGCTTAGGTACGTAGGTAGTATAGGTACTACTTATACAAAGTTATGCATACGCAAAAGGAAGTCCTACATTAAATCCAGTTAATCGCAAAGTATAATTTCAGTTTCAATTAAGCTACAGTAGGCTATATGCAACTTGAATTTATTTTAAGAACTACTATACCTAGGTGCTTACTATGCATAATACTGTGGAAACTCGTTCGCCATAATATTTACATGATTATGTTAATGTAAAAGCAAAAGTCTATATTTATAATATGAGAAATGCTCACGTACGTACATAGGTTTACATAGACCAACATAAAGTTTACTATTTAACCATGTTTCAAGCTATTATTGAGTTTGTTTATTGAAATGTAATAGTGAAAAACTGGTAGATGTAAACGGACAGATGATGTAGGATGTAAACTTATATATATTTCCCTCTAAAGAAATAATAAATTATTCTTAACACCAAAGCCATCGCAGATCAATAGAGGTTTCATGAAAACTGGTATTTCTGGACAATACAATGCATGAAAGTCAAATGATGGCTCTGACAAAAATGGTCTACGTATGTTTCCTTAATAATTAGTTGGTAATTAATTACAGTACAACCTAATTTAAGAATAAGTCTAAATATACACTAAATGTATAGTAAGATAAATAGTAGACAGATAGATAGATACATACACATATGCACAGACAGAACATCAAGGCATTCTTATA
>JAQFYC010004562.1:0-16777 GCA_034694165.1 Tomocerus mixtus | reverse complement strand
ATTATTACATGAATGATAGAATAGAACCCACATAAGGATCAGGCTTACGGTCACCACCATCGCCTTACTCCTTACAATACTTACTCTCCTTAAGTGCATAAAATTACAAACTATGTGTCTATGCACTCTAGCATACTGTACTATCTGTATTGCAGAAGATTCAAGCTAAGCTTTACAATGCAACGTGGTTGTACATAGTTGTATCTACGTCGACTTATCCTATTCAATTGTGCAGAGGGAGATACACACACAAATATCAGTACCATAAGCAGTAGAGCATGCAATTTAATGCAACCATGCGGTCTGGTCTACATTATAGTCTGGTACTGCTCTGGTTTGGGTTTATGTGTCTATCTTCTCTGTTGTATATACTTTCTCCTCATCCTCATCTGACTCTTATTTCTGTAGGACTCTTATGTTTTTACTAGCCTGGCTAACTTCCCGTAACTGAAATTTCCCCTTTCGTGTGCAATGTCATAAAAATATTCTTCAAAGATCGATTCGGTGACTCTGAGTATGAAAAAGTGGGGGTTTAGTTCCTTTTCATCGTACAATAAGTTACATCTACTAAATGTAACATACATATAACGATTGGATGTTACTAGCTAAAGACTAAACCAAAAACCAACAAGAAACCAAAGTCCAGGCTAAACCATTTAGCCCATAGCAAACTATGGAAGGGAAAACTTGGAAACTAGTCGTTAGAGTTGATATTAACCATAATATGGAAACTATCCGATCCCGATGCAATCCACTAACAGAATTGAGTTTACTGCTTCTATTATGTATTAGGATGTTTTATTTTGTGCTGAACTACTATTACTATATGAATCATATACCACAATGAATTTGTATTTTATTAGTTATACGAATATCTAGGTAAGATACGAATGGTTTTCTCCAGTAATGCATAAGTATCCAGAATCTAGAGGTAGGATGCTTGTAAGTAGAATATGAAAACTTGAGTTTGGTTTAGATTGTAATAAGTAATAGGAAATACTGTTTATTATCCTATATGGCAGTCAAAGAGGAATTCTTCATTCATATGACAGCCGGCGTTTCTATCTTTAATCTTCATTTGCAGACCAAATTGGGCATGTTCATATTGCTTCCTTCCCTTCCTTCTTCCTTCTCCAGTGCAGTTCAGTTCACTCACTTCGTTTACTTACTATTACTTTCTCCCTTTCCCCTTGCTAAAACACAATCAGTTTCATCTTCAGCTGTAGCTGTACAATATGTAGCAAAAGCCAAACCAGATCCAGAACAAGGCTAACTCTACAGATGCTCTGACTCTGACTGAGTTGCGTCTGTGTTTGTGAGAATGTATCTCTCTTCGTGTTTCTGTTTGGCATCTTTACTACTGTAAGATAGAGAATAGAGGAACAGAGCAAAAGTAAAAGCAAAAGCCAAGCCAGACCAGACACCGTTTGACTCAGCTATCAACTCAACTCCTTCCGACATCCATACAAACCAGAAAGGAAGAGCAAGACAAGAATAAGACCGTCGGCCTAATGTCTTTCTTTATGTCTAATCCTTGTACTTTGCTAATAATAAACCCGAGGAATCTTGTGGAGAAAGCTGCTGCATTTTCTCTCAGATGCAATTCACTAATACCTATAGCTGAGCAGACAGATGGCATAATAACTCTAATATCTATCCAAGTTAGAGCAAAACATGCTGCACCAGATAAGCCTTTACTACTCGAAAACATGCCACACAATGTTCTACTAAAGGCATCAACATCAACAACACAAATATCAAATCTTACCATATTTCTCCAAATAGTCAAAGGATTCCTCTACTTTCCTTTGGAATTTATATACTATACATATAATACTCTACTAAATACTACATGTGTATTGTAGCTTTGTACGTACTTTGGAGAAAGTTATTAACATGCAAGACATACATACTACGATCAACTACATACATACTTACAAGCATAAAACTAGGAATGTTAGAAAACCAGAGGAACTAAATATATTTTTAACTATGTCTCGTACAAAGCAATTACGGTTATCTTCCATAAGCAAACTCAACTCTTTATGTAAGTACATGTTACTGGGTAATTTATTTAGAATTACATTCTATGTAAATGCTTTCTCTTGCTTTCTCCAGAGTCTAATAACAAAGGAAAATAATAAAATTTATATGTAAATTAGAAAAACATCCCATTAACATCCTTAATTTCAAGTTCCTGAAACTTTTTAGCTGTGATTGTGAGATTCTTCAAGGACATGCATTTTTCAAAGTTTGAAAATCTAAAGACCTACTCCAATCGACTGAAAATGGAGTACACCATAATAAAGCGACAATTTTTCATTCAAGTCAAGACAAATTGAAGCCGCATTAACCAATAAAGATTGATAACCGGAAAATACTCTTCAATAAAAGAGAAAGTTCCCAATTGTATTACTGTCTATGACATAAGTGCGTGACTATATAATATTATGTAACATTTCTAAAATACTCACTCTGTATACTGAACCGCTATATTAAGTAAGTGCTTAAGGAAAAAGTGGAGAAGAGTAATATATTTCTTAATATCCTTAGTCCATGAGATAGGGAGTCACTCTGTCATCGTCATTCTGTTTCCGACGTGGACAGTATTTTCCATCTCATCCATCGTCATCTCATTTTATCAGTAAAGATGTGATGTGAGCCTGACAGCTATGAGATGCGAAAGCTTTGGACCTTTAACCCGTATTATGAACGTACGTATCTCCTCCACTAGTCAACCTTCTTCCCCAACTAATTTTTTGCTGCTTTCTACTTTCTCCGTATATGTCCGGTTGTTGTGTCCATATAATATACGTAAGTATCTCTCTGTAATACATACTATAGTAAATATCTCCTGCAAATAAATGTACTGTAATACAGGATGTACTTTATTATCCAATTCTGTGAAGGCAAACTTCTATATCCTCCCACTAGTAGACGTAGTAAATACAGTAGAGTTACGCTGTGCACGTTACTTATGTTTTGAGTACTATATTCTCTCCGTTCTGAGACTAATTTCATTTCCAACTGTCAGTCCAATGACATATGAGCAGGAAACTCAAGTAGCATGCCACAAATGATGTACATAGTTATCCCTCTGCTCTTCATGATAAATTCGTTTGGTCCATAGCCAGGCAAGCCTTCTATTAGTATCCCATCCCAACCAACAACTCCATAAAACTATTTAGTTTTGCAACATGAAATATAAAATAGAAAGTTAGGAAAGCTGTCTTACTTGTGTAAGTAAGAGCGAGTGTTCACCTACATAAGTATATAATAAGTTCTAATTGCAGTGAAAGTTATTACGTAATTCTGACAATGCTTTCTTCCAAAGAAAGTCGTTTTCCTTGAATAGTTAATAAAGTTGCTCTACTTAATATATGTTATTTACAACAGTGCGTAATTGATCTTATTCAAATAAGTGGAAGACACGTGCAAGGAAGAAGCAACTAACAAAAAGCTATCTCTTACGGCTGCCTTCCTCTAAGAAAATACAATAAATAGTATCCAAAGGCAAAATATAATATTAAGGTTAATCCACAAGCACTATATTAATATTGTATGTACCTAGGATAATACTTATAAAGTTAAACTTTCCACCACTTGCCAACTTGGGGAAGGATGTAGTAAATGAGTAGAATTTTCGTATACACAGTAAATGTAAATGTTGCAATTAAAAGAGCTTTTAAGTAAGTATAGTTATATATAAGTACTATAGGCATTGTAGCTAAAAGGTTATGACGGTATATACAATATAGAGGAGTGTACCGTGGGGAATATCAACAAACTGATTTGGTATATCAAAACAAGGCTTTCAATTTAGCGGATGAATTCACAACTTTATTTGTATCGTAAAACTAGCTACTACTACAATATATCTTACCTTCAGAAGTTGCAGTACCCTACCCACTCACTATATTATCCAACTAATGAATTATAGAACAGATGAAAGTCTGATGAAAACTTCATCGCAAAAATTGGAACATGAACATTG
Source organism: Tomocerus mixtus (assembly GCA_034694165.1). NCBI lineage: Eukaryota > Metazoa > Arthropoda > Collembola > Entomobryomorpha > Tomoceridae > Tomocerus > Tomocerus mixtus. The sequence continues at coordinate 12,783 of JAQFYC010004562.1, read as the reverse complement.
CATTACGACTATTAACTAGCAAGAACAACCGTCAACTGGAATTGAGCGGGTGTCTACGTTTGAGTTTATGGCTCAGGCACAAACTACTCTACAGTTTAATCTACCGTCTTGAAAACAAGTAAAATACAGTGGAAACAGTTTATAAGGCATGTTTACCTATAGTAGAGTATAGACTAAATCAAAAATAGCAGTAAACTATAACATTAACTAGAAAGGCTGTTTTTGCATGAAAACTTGTCTAGAATATTAGATTGTACTGCGGGAGCAATTAAGGGAAGTGCCTTTGCTCTGTTCCGACAATATCTACACTAAAAGGGTATGGTTCTAATATACTACTCGTATATATGTGATACACCATATACATTTTAAATCTTTATGTGTACATAAACTGACGACAACATGACAGGGAAATTTGGGCTATTGGATGTTGTAATTGCATATCAGTTTATATCAATGTACAACTGTATTAATCCAAAGTGGTCACAGTTTACAGTAAGTACCAAAATTAGGGCGCCATAGCTAGTATAAGCTTTCTCCCGCTTTTTCCATGTAACAAATATCTATCTAATAGACTAAATGTTACTTTGAGTGAAGGACACAGTGTGTAGTGTCATTTTTAAATATTTTTATCATTATAAAAGTGTAATTGTCTTCCCTAACTATGCAAAATTAGAAATGAAGTAGAGTTTCGAAATCATCTAAAAATTAATAATTATCTTAATATTATTCCACGGCTCCAATTTTAATTTTTGGTATGGGTTAACTGTAGCAACAGCTTGTTTGATTTACATATTTATGAGTTGATATTAATTTGTAGGAGAAAGTTTAATCATTGCTTCCCATATGGCGTACTAAGTAATTATGAGTCGTTCTGTAGATCTATTTTAGTGTGACAGGTAAACTACATAATTATGTAAGTACCAAGATACTTCAATACAGGGCAGTACTTCCATATAAAGAAATTTTACAAAATGGGGAGTACAACTAGATATTTAGTGTTTCCCGACGATTGGTTGATGAAAGGTCGTGCGTTCGTTATTTGTAACACAGGAGTGCACACCGAAATTCTAGGCTAAAACAAAAGTGCAGAGTAGTTTAGCAAAGCCGAAGCAAGTGTCCTTCCACAGTTGAACATCGGCTTGGTACGTCAAAGCAAAGGAATCTGACATCACCAAACGAAACCGTATTTATGCAGCTATCACGGAGCTATCACAAAGAGCGGTGCAATGAAACGTAACGAAAGCTAAATTGTCATTCTAACCTTTCGGCTTATAATGGTAATAGTTGTTCTTGTTATAGTAAAAAGGATTGCTTACTTTGGCTTCGCTTTACTTAGAAAACTTTAATACCTGCTGCAAGCGTTTATACTTACTGCAGTACGAGGTCTAACAGAAAATAGGCTAAAAAAGAGTTTCTCCTCCCACGACTTATTCAAGTTTGACTTGGCCCTGACACAAGTGACATGACACGATGACACGACACGCTGTCAACGCATAAAGTCAAGGCAACTCGAATTCAAATTCAACTCAAGTGAGCTGACGTGACGTGAGCCGAAGTTAAATTTAAAACTTGTCGGGCCATTTCCATTTCTTTATAGTAATATTGTGTAAAATGAATGGGTTAAAGGATTATTCATGTAGGTAGGCAGTAGGTAGTAGGCAGTGGTACCTATGCAATATAAGGAATGTATATTTTGGGCGTGGAATGTAGTGCAGCTTTCTCTTCTCTTGGTATTTTACTTAACATACCTACATACGTGCATGAATCTAAAAATAAACTAAACATTTGACATTAGCCGTTGTTATTTTATTCCATTTTATTAAAAGTGACTAAGGATCAGGATGCCATGGCTTAGGAAGGGTATCGCATGCAAAAACAACAATAATACCGCGCTAAATGTACAATTCATCATCATCATGAAGCCATTTAGGGCTCTGCATTAGGCAAAGAAGAGGATTGCGTGCAATTCGAGGATTAAAATATAAAATGCATACTACATGACTTACTCCGCCAAGAGTTTATTGTAAATTGTAGCTTAATGTGTCTCTTTGTCCTTTAGATGTAAGAATTTAGCTCATTTTGGGTACGTGATTAACTATTCGACACAACTGTGTACTTTATATTTACTCTATTATGTAAGAACATTGGATAATATTGCCATACAGCATACTATTACATATATGTTGTGTTCGAACTTCGAAGTAAGTAAGTAATAATACGCTTTCGATGAAAGGTATAGAGAAAGTAAAGCTAACTCGAGTGGGTATGGTGATTATATATTGAACTGACAAAGGAATGTTATGTTATATAATGTAAGTAAGGCATAACATAACACAAGAACAACACAAACTGTTTTTGCAACGAGTTGCAGTGGGAAAGTGAAGTAGAAGTAGAACGGTAGTCGAGAAAGTAAAACAGGACGCAATGTATTAAACAATATTGTCGAGTAAATGCATGCAAAGGGAAATGAAAGCTAGATGTGTTATGTTATGCCCACACGTACGTACGTTTTTCTAGAGTTTTGTAGAGTAGCTAATGTGTTGTATGTATGCACACATGTATATTTCTTGGTGTTATGTTGGTATGCACGTACCTACATATAAACAGTACACTAAATTAACTAGGGGAAAGCAGAATGGGAAATTGCGGCGAGCACAGTACAGTACATAACACAACGTCCCTGTCCTGTATGTCCTCTTCTCTAAAAAGTCAATTCAGCTTTATAAATATACTTCTACTGCTACGTAGTGTTTTTAGCTGGTATTTTTCTTATAAAATTCCTTTTGTGACGCAAGACACCTTAGTATTTTGTATACGGACTTAACTGACATACCAAAATGCGATCCTGCTTTTAATTTTGTGGTATGCACTACATACCAATGCGTTTCTACAGCTTGATTTCGGTAATAATGGGCGGTACTAAAACAGAAGCATGAGCCTTGGCCTGCCTAAGCTAACTCATTGAAATTTCAGTGCTATTTTCATCCTGTACTGTAGGCTGTAGGGTTCCAGACACAGCAGGGATAAATTATGAGTTGAATTGCAGCTTGTAATTTCTGCGTAGGAAGTAAGGGGATGACTGGCATGGCAAGACATGGCATTTACTCGATCTTTGCTAATAGGCGCAATCAAGGAGTTTTAAGTGCTGATTAGCATGGAAGCATGAAAAAATATGACACTTCAAAAATTTTCTTGTGGTACTAAAAGCAAGTCGTTCTAGTTCTAGCATATGGATACCTGAATTGCATGCATAGTTAGTTTAGAGAGCACACTGTAGAAAATATACTCAAGATGTGCATCACATTTCCATTAAGAGTAAGTATCAAAGGGGGAAGAAAGGAAAACAGAAGTTTAGTTAAATTACTACATGCATTTTATGTAGCCTAAAGGCTTTGGGTTGGGAGGAGGATTCTCATTCTCAAGCCGGGCAGGAAAACGCATTCGCATTCACAGCTAGACGTAATCACAATCAGCTGAAGAGGAAAAAGTGCTACAACCCCACGAAAACCAACACTTGGTAAAAACTTTCCACATGTAGTCTCTATATAAATATATTTAGAGTTCCTATATGTACTATTATATAGTAATACACTTCTTTTTCTCATTTTACTACCTAAATACGTATGTAGTTTATTACTTATATAGAAACATTGCATTACAAGTATATACAGTATGGTGATTTGTATAGTACTTCAATGGAGTGTTTGGTTATACGCATAATGTTGTAATTCTTGTAATCCTTTTGCTCGAATCCCTTATAGATCCGTTCCAGGGAGTTTCTTCGTCAATATCTACATATGCACGTAAACTGTAAACTAATGTTTTACATGCGTGGAATTAGTGTTTGTAGGGACTTGGCTGGTGGCAACATGACAAAGTATTTGTTAAACTAAAGTGAAAGCCAAATACGGATAGATTTATATCTTTGTTGATAGGAAAGACCAGGGAACACATCAAACCAAAAATGAATAGACGAAAACAACATAATAGTATGCCAACACCAGATGAGACAATATGCCAACCAACACCAACAGCAACGCAGAAACATACGCAATTATAAATCTGTTTACAATTTACGAATTGTCAAGTGTTGCCGTTGCTTTTGTCGTAGATAAATTTTAGAATTTGAAATTGCGAGTTGAAGGATTGGTATATTGTAGCTTGGAATTACTTAAGTAATGCTCGTACAAATAGATTTTCGTTGTACTATATAAGTAAATGGTATGCGTATGTGGATTGTATATTGTATTACGTTTTGTGGACACACTATTCAAAGGCTTTGCAATTTTAGTGAATTATATTACGCAATAGTCCCGGATGTGGTATCTATTGTACAAAGGTATTATATTGTTGAGTGTGTACTGCACTGTGGACTTGGTATTTAGCTCAGTGGACAAATGAAGGCAGGGAAAGTGAGATATGAGGAAAGGAGGAATGTATCCAATTTAATGGGAAATCGGATTAGCCAGAGAATTCAGCTCGAGCCGAGAGGGGAAGTGAATGACAGAAGTGCAAATGAAAACAAGCATGCATGCTGCATGTGTGCTTCCCTTCCGTCAACGCAGTGGCAACAGAATAATCAGTCTCACACACGTACGCAGTTGTTTTGTATGTTCAGTGCACACATAAGACAACTTTGTAACTACAAACTACAATACAAAATACAATACGCACTTTCGGGCGATAATGAAAAGGTAAACTAGAGTTGCAAACTAAATGCTTAGGATACTATATAGAGACATTAGTTTGTATTTTCTATGTTCATTGTGTACTACTGTAGGTATGTATGTACTTAGGTACAATATAAAATGATTACCTCCTTCTCCTTCACATAAAACTGCTATATCTGTATTTGGGTAGTTGAATCTAAATGATACATACACGTAGTATTTGTAGTTTGCCTTACTACTATGACTTAAGGCTGGCTTAAATAGAATCAAGGGAAACCCGAGTAACACAAAGACAAAGAGCGTGGAGGAAAGTTGGTTGTTTGGTTTGGTTACGTATGTGAATGCGTGTGCAATGTAGAAAGGTGTGTCTGGCTAGGAAATGACTAGAAAAATCGTTGTATTAGATATATATATGCTTGACGTTGGTCTATTTGTATTTGTATGTATGCCATGTCTACACGAAAACGTGGTCTATCTCAATCTCAAAGTAATTCTATTTTTTGTTTCAGTAGTTGCATCGAAAGGCGAAAACTACCCACTGCAAGGTATAACTCATTTTTGATCGTAATAAGTACATTGCTCTTTGCAATTCTTATATCTTCTACTATTTTGTATACTACAGACCTGTAAAATACTTATGGTAGATATTAGTAGGTAGTATTAATATAAGGATATTATTATTATATCATAAGGATTTCTCATTCGATTCTTCATAGGATAAGAAAATTCTAGTGGGAACCAGAACCAGTATAGTACATTGCTAGTTGACGTAGTTATGTTTAGAATTTAGTGCAATATGCAATGTAATGTCGAGTGGTTTTTGTGGAGAAAGCAATATGTGAAAGTATCGGATAGTCATGTCATAGTGTGTACCTTACTATAATCGAATACGCCTTATACAAAGATTAGGGTATGTGTTGGTATCTTTAGCTATATTATTTATAATGGTGGTAACTAACTAAAGTTCACATATAAATAAACTGTAATAATATGTGGGGAAAAGTGGGGCTTTGCATGTTCGACATCCATAAAGCGTCATAGAGCTGATATCCGTATGTTATGTCGGGTTCAATTCATTTTATGTGGTAAAGAGTCCCACACATTTGTTTGTACGTCTAACAATATAAAGTATATTCTCACATCTCATACATTTCATTCTCGTAGACATTTTGTGTAAGGAAGAAGGTTGGAGAAATGTTATTGTGTCTGGAAAGAATATTTGGTCTTAAAGGTTTGGTATAATACACTTGCAACACACACGGAACAATAGTGAATTTCCTTCCATAAATCTTACTCTCATCATCTCAAATTTAATCCAATTAATTTGAACAAGGATTCCAATCCTATTTCAACGTGATCAGTTCCAACTTATGTACTAACATAATACAAAGAGTTGAGTATCGAAAATAAACTAGTACGTCTTAAGTATAAAGGATATATACCTATGTACGTATTTGTATATGTACATGAGCTTCCTTTGTATTTACAGAAAGTGATAGTAAGGAACAGAGTTTGCATGTACTCCTCTTATTGTTCCCTTCCAAGTAAAGGATGTGGTTTTGGTGTTATGTCGAGAGAGAGCTTTGAGCTTTGCGTCTCAGAACAAATCTTAATCACAATCACAGCTTTTGCTTTCTATTTTATCCTTTACTTTTACACTTTTGTTGTATGCTACTATGTAATGTAGCACAGTAGAAATGGAAATAGAAATAGTAGGACAGAACTGAAATGAAGAAAAGCAAAGAAACCCACTTGAGTTGAGTTTACATTAGATTCTAGGAAATTCAGGACACAGTCTCTGTAAATTCGTATCAAGAACTAAGTAGGGCTTATCTTACCTTACAACAAATACGTATATATGTACAGATACAATACGGATTTAGAGTATCTATTCAAGAGGTAGTAAAGATACAGATAGGACCAAATAACTAAGTAAGTCAAACAAAACTACTCCTTCGTAGTAAATATCGACTATGTAGAAATACAGTGCATCAGATACACATATAATCATAGATATATGCAGACTGTGTCGTGTCATGTCGTCTGGAAAGTTAATATCAAACGAATTATACAAACTGCTACGTACAAGAGAACAAGGCAAGTCAGAAAAGGTAATACTTGCAGTCTAAGTCTGAACTAAACATCAAAACGGAACAACAAAGACCGACAACATAAATAAAGAGGAGAAAAGGAAGCCCTGGAATCCTTAAGTTTACTACGGAGGTCTGAGGTTTCCGTTCCTTTATCTTAAAACGTAGAACAAGACACAACATCCTACGTCCTATGTTATACAATATAAACATAATATGCACACATGTATGTACATATATATTTACTTTTTACTAGTCCTTTAACGAAAAGGTGCAGTCTTGTAAAAAAGAGAGAAAGTCAAGTCAAATCATGCCAAAACAAGGCGAGCTTGCCAAAACAAATCTTTTTTGCAAGAATTTTACGAGTATATGTAATTCCAAGCTCTGTTTATATATGCAAATTTTAGGTCTATTGTTTATTCAAGATGTGAGTGAATGCATTGCTAACAAAGTATTGCCCTACTTTCTATCTGCAGGCAAGTCGATACGCAAACACAACACAACACAACTCATATCTCACCGGGAAATCATAACCTCCGATAAATACATATTTACGACTTTTTCTCGTACACTGCACTACTACTAAACTAACATAAACATAACACCGTAGATCGTAACCGTATGTGTTGTGTCTCCTCTTTCAGCGCTTGGCTTTGGCTGTGAAATATTATCGATCGACAGAATATTTTTCTCACATTATTTATTGTCCAATATGTACCATGCCTACATAATATAGCTATACATACTATACATATACCTGTACATATAGAACGTGGTGATATAAAAATTATTGCACACACAATTACACACAGAGCTTAAAATGGGAAATTGTTGAGATATCTAGAAAGAAATGGATTTCAATTGTAACGGCTAGAAAATACAGAAAGAGTTTGCGGAAAGTGTTTTTGGAGCTCGCCAAGGAATAATAATAGTAATAATAATATGGTCCCTGTCAGCAAGAGACGAATGCATTCTTGTGATTTGGAAGGTAATGTAGCCTAACAAGAACCATGAAAGCCTAGTGAGACGAAGCCACATCAGAAAAGATGTAGCTGCATATTTGTAGCTTTTATCTATCTCGATGCACCGTAAGCCCAGCCACGTAAGTATAGTATTCTATATACCATTGAAGATTGTAGCATTAGCCTATATTATGTTCCCTGTCTTGTCTTGCATCCTCCTTACTCTAAGATGCGATGTGAGATCTGAAAGATTTTATATACCTACTTTCTCTTGCCTGGAATGGAGCGGAATGACATGGCCTTGCTTTCTCTCAATATAAAGCTACGTATGTAATGTAAGTATCTGTACGTATAAGTACGCTACGTATCTGTACCTCTGAATGTGTACTATTCCTACTAACATTCCATTCACAACTACTTTATGGTGATTTATATGATTCAAGGAAATCGGATAAAAGTCCCACCGCACCACTCACTCACGACAATGTAGTTCCACTATCTGTATATACACCTATTCCCTTCATAACATTTTCTGCATAGACTACATTACATTTTACACTACTGTAAGAACTATGTACTACAAAAGTATCTTATGTAAGATTTCGTTTCTGTGTGCATACATATGTTCTCCTTGTCTATGTACATAAGTTGCTTGTCTACATAGTATGTTCTATAACTAAGTAAGTACTATCTGTACTTTTCCTCACATCACATCCTTTTTCAAATGCTTTTGTCTATCGTCTCCCTGTTATGAAGCACTAGAATAATTCTAACTGAAACTAAACTAAAGTACAAAGAGGTCTATGCTCCATAGCATATGCACTTAGATGTAAACCGTCACAGTCACAGTCAGGGTCTACCAAAGATGTAGTAAAGTCAAGGCAAGTCAATGTAACTCAACATACAGAAATTATAGATCGCACCGACGGAAAAGAAAGTTCACTTTACGAGTTTTATGCAGAGTTAGCAAAATGTTTTCGGCTTTTTTACATATTCTACAATATTTTACGTGAGTATATCTGTAACATAGCATTTTATGTAGAATCTCTTTGTAAAGGTAATGTAATGCGCTACATTTTTGCGACTGGACCATTTTAAAAAATCTTCTACATACAACTGTACTTTTGATATAAATTCCAAACTTCACTTCTTATGTACAATTATGCAAAGAAACTAATCAAGCTACACAAATAACAATACATTCCTGCCGTTTATGACCCTAGAATCATAAAATGGATCCTAAAAACTGTTTATACTACATAATGTCTTCTTATCTGATATAATTTTATACAAAGATAAATAACATAATATACACGTTAAATGTAATATGGAATTTAGATCGATAGAACGAAAAATATGATTATCTCTATCTGGTTCTGGTTTTCGGAGCGACAATACATAAGTTATTTTAAATCTGAGTTCTACAGTTTGCTAAGGAGAAGAAAAAAATGCAGAGCCGGGTCGCTCGGGTGAAAGTATGTAGTATGTTCCATACATACGTAATATGCCAAATGTAATTTCCTTTGTGAGTTCAATTCTGTTCACCATAACATTACCACTCTGCTCACTCCTCAGCCTTTTTCTTTCCCCTTTCTTATGTAGTTATGTACTATACGTAGGTAGTAGGTACTATAGGTACATAGTTAAGTAAGTGTGGAGTAAATCGATGGCTGTTGTATTTTGCATTGTAGTTTTAGTAGCTAAGCTGATACGTACATATTGCATGTAAAATGTCTGATGCGTGTAATGTAGTTCAATCTAGTATGTTGCCTTTTTGCCTGTACTGGTACTCGTATTCATACTGCAATTTTTTACCTTAAAGCAGATGGAAACCAGAACCAGACCACTTTTATTCAACACGGAAAAATTCTTTTGTGCCCGGTGACCTATTGCCAAGCCAGCTCGACTCAATTGGTCACATTTTCGTCCTACACACTTTTAACACATTACAAATACTCAACTTTGTTATCACACGTACATAGTTGTAGTAGCACGGTTACAATTCTACAAATAAATAAACTGTTATTCATTTCATGGGATATCTAGTGAATAAATAATGTATCATATCTAGTCCATAGTCCATCGTATCAATACATACATAATATTATACTACACACCTGTTCACAATAGAATAACAAAAGGCATAGGAAATATTAGTGATAATGACAACTATGTGGAATAGGGAAGTAAGAGAAACTTTTACATTACCGATGACAGTAGAAATGACAATAAGGGAAGAGATGGAGAAAGGCCAGTAGAACATTTGCACCATTTCTTATGCTTTGAGAGCAAGGTAATAACTTTATAGTAATTTATCTTCCTACACAATGAAGAACTTGTAAATATTCCACTAAAGTAGGTTATACAGTGTGTAATACGTAAGTAGTAAAAGTTTTAACTTTTCAAGACGTATGTTATGTAGTTTTTACATGTGTACGGTACAACTATCTGTAGTGGATATTAAGATGAAGCCAAAAGAAAGCTTGAAAAGTAAACACCTACTTAGTAGAGCGGAGAAACAGAAATAATTAAAAAGTTTACAAGAATTAGTTAATTTAAGAGAGAGTGACAGTTCGTTAGTATGTTGTAGTTGTACTATGTACAGTAGTATCCCGATGTTAAGCTGGTAAAAGTTTTACAAACAGCAGAACAGTGAACAGATACAGAGTAAAAGAGAGAGAGAGAAGGTTTTTGGTCGACATACGTCGTGGATGAAGACGAGACAAGAACTGAGTGCTGGATTTGAGTTGTGGTCGACTAAAGACTCAATGTTTGCCCTGCTACTTGGCTTATGGCATGGAAAGCAGTCAGGAGAAAGCACGGGCGCTACATACTGTGGGGAAGGATCATTCTGTTCTGTTCTGCTCAGCTCAGTTCGGTTGAGTTAGAAAGTTCCCCTGTAAATTGGGTGAAAGGATTGTATGTGCTTTCTCCTTCGAGTGTAAGACCATCATGTGTAATGAAATAAAGCTGACTGATTGTGAGTGAGCGAGATGAGCAAAACAAAGATTACTTTCTCTGCCTTACTTTCCTTACAGTGCAAGCTTTCTTTAGCATGGGAGAAAAATGCAATTGTCTAAAATTTGGGCTACATATATTAAGTATTGCTCTTTATTAAATTACCCAACTGTAAGCACTACGTACAAAATGATGTGTACATTGAGCTGAAACATGGAAATGTAAGCCTAGGTATTATTTTATGTGCAAAATCTCAAGTACGGACTACCGACAATTAAGGCCCTTAACAAATGTACTTTCTACTCAGGAAAAATTACAAGGATAAAGTTGAGACAGCAACATTAATATTTGCTACCCCATGAGAGGGAAAATTTCATTTTAATTTGCCAAAGTCATAAAGCCGTGATTTGATTGCTTGTGTGTACATGGATGATATTTAAATGAGGTTCACAGGGAAAGAAATAAGTGAATTGAAATTCAAAGGATGGGTTAGTTCTATAATTTTCCTATCGTCCTACCTATATTACCTAGTAAAATATCACCTTCTACATTTACTTTTACTTACCAATCATAATAAATATGATAAATATTCCCTTACAACGTTAATATCGGTTGTTAGACTGTATAGGTACTATTTATGTAATATACTAAAGGCAAAATAGTGTCATTAGTGGGCAAGCATTTTACATGATACTGAAAAAATCTTTTTAATCTGTCTGTACCTTACAAAGCAATGAAAATATCCATCGTACCCACACATAATTTTCAGATACGTATTTAGCAATGCTTAATCCTACCCTCATTTATTTTCCTACAGACTGGATACACTACACATTTACAATCGTCGTGTACATTTAAGATAGCTGGAGGGATTATATACATTTTGTACAAAGATACAAATATGCTACCCATGTCATTAACTATTGACAATGATTATTATGATAATGAACACTTGTCACTCTATGAGAAATACACAAGATTCAGCAATTTATGTCATGTTCCTTCTAGTGACTTGTCTTACAATCACACTCTTATACCTGTAACCATCGCATAGTGATTGTCATAAAAATAATTATTCGCTCCACTAACAAAGTGTGCCTGCTCACTGTTTAACTATACATTGAATTGAGTTGGTTTAGTGTAGACATTAGTGTAACAAAACAGCTAAACTAAAGCTGCTATTTTTATCAGACGGTGAACGTGCCTGGTGGCTAAAAATAAGTAATAAAATGCTTTACCAAGGTTTTACGATTTTTATATTCTACGTGTTATGAATATTTTTTATCTATATAAATGGATGATTGTTAGCCAGTAATGTGAATGAAATTGAATATAATGTATAATACTACACAATTATTACACAATTATCTACAAGCGCAACAAGGCAAAGCAATGGATTCAATTACCATTATTATCTAATCTTTTGTGGGCATTGGGCATATTTGGAAGGAAGTAAATACTTAAATGTATTTTGCTGCAGTTGGATTGTTCCCTACGAGAGTATATAAATACTAAGCACTCTTTCATATCATTTTCAGGAAACTTCTACTGTGTGCGGTCACTCTAACTATCTTTAAATTAACAAGAGCGTTTGCTGGTGAGTTAAAATAATTTATTATTAAACTAAAACAAATAATTTGCCTATCTATCAATACTTAGTGGATTTATTCACGCGATATTAAAGATGCCACATGCAAGTTAACTAATATTGCATAATTGAATTGTAAGTTCTATCATCGGTTGTACAAATAAATATTTCGTAGAATAAAGGCTTGAGAATTTGCTATGTAACTAAACTGATCGCTATAGAAGAAGTAAAGCTTAATAGTTGTATGTAAGTTTAGACCAGATAGAGAACGCCATCCTTAGTGCAGAAAGGCAATGTTTTGGAAGCAAATCTTACAATTTGTTTCAAGAGGACTGTATAAGTTGCCCTTCTAAGTTTAGGTGTACCCGTCGGTGCAAAGCAAAGACTTAGGATTTACAACAGCTGGTCAAAGAAGAATTACTCAGTTTCCATCGTATTGGAATTCTGTGAAGACGACGAGAATGAATATCGTTAATATTTTCTATGTGTTCTCCGTGTTTCTTAGATACAAGTCA
>JAQFYC010004561.1:0-16780 GCA_034694165.1 Tomocerus mixtus | reverse complement strand
GTCATCTCTTCGTTCTGGACCACCTCCTTTTCGTCAGTCTCCTGCGGTAAGCAATGTTATTTCCATTTTCAAATATTCTTAAACATTTAATTTTTGACCGGTGTGTTTATACCTCGGTTTCCTTAAACCGAGTCTCTGATCTTGGCGGGGGAGGGGTTGGGAAATGGGATTGGAGAAGCGTAATATTTTGTCATTGTGGCATTGACATTTGAGATGTTAATTTAACTTCACAGTTGACTTAAAACGTAATTATTTATTAATTGTTAATTTACGGGCAGTTATTTTGAATATTTTTATGTTTTAATACCTTATCAAATAATCCTATTATGATATTCCTATCCAAGTACTGTATTATAGGATTTATTTATTATAGGACTTAAAATTCCTAGCACTAAAAGTACATGTTAAAACAACAATAGTATGATGCATAGTTAAGATATCTCCGTATAGATTAAACACCAGATAACGATGGGACGATGGATGTTGTTTTGAACGTTATAGTTATAATAAATATATACGGCAGTTTAGCACGTTATGCATTTAATGTCATTCTTAATAGGCTTTATCATTGCTTTGAGTTATGATATACTATATAATGTATTCAGCAGTTTCTACATTATGTGAGAGATTTTTCTAATAGCTATGTAAGGATGATTAGTTTGCAGATTGTAGTTAGCTGACAAGACGGGATGTAGGTAGTTAACTAATAATATTGGAGAGTCACAAAGCAAATAGACTACTACGAGAAATTCTTTGTGCAGCTTTGTTCTATAAGTATACTACATCAGAGTAGTATAATATTAGGTGACTATGCAAACTTTTGCAGAACTCAATCTTCCCTTCTTCTCACTTGAGTATTAAAAAGTAACTCTAACCGTCACGCCAGACGCCTCTCCTGCACTATCATCATTATCACAATATCACACATAAAAACTGTAGCTTTTTACATCTTGGTTTTAGTTTTAAGTTACACCATACATGTTTGTAACTTAGCTATTTAATTTTGCTCCAATGCTACAGTATATTCTATATAAAGTATTACTCCTCGTATATCTTTCTGTCATCTGTCTGACTGTCTGTGGTAAATATAGTCAATCGAATAATCCTTAGCTATCCAACCACAACATACATAATATCAACTCAGTTTGTTATTTTGCTGTATCCCTTCATTGGGTCTGTTTATTTTGTCTCAACATCCACATCTCTAATGCAACGTTGGAGATTAAAAGGCCTGGTAGAGTGAACGTTTATATTTTAATGCATGTCGAAAATTTGTAAGTTATTTTTTTGTGGATTTTGTGTAAGGAAATCAATTATGAATTCTTTTACTGTGTAGATTCTTGACATATTTACTCTACTTTGATATAAAGCCTTTGTTAAAATACTAGAGCCCAACAGCAGCAGAAACAGGCAGTGTTTAAAAATTGTAAGATTTGTCAACAAGTAGCATAAGTAGTGTACAGTCATTGTAACACAACTTTATAGTTTGCAATTAAAATGTGATTTTACATAATTTAGACCTAATTAAAATTATCACACATAAGTTCGGTCTTGTTCGCAAGATAGTTCATATAATTTTTGCAAAGTAGAAATTAAATACGTTAGCATAGCATACGTCGTCAGCGTAATAAAAATTCAATTCAAATGTGAATGTTTAACCTTTATCACCAATTAATGATTTCAAAGTGATAAACAGGTTTTGTATAAACCAGTAGCAGTCTACCACAGTAAATTATTCATTTAATTTATTTTTCTGGTTTCTACAATCGAACCGCGTACATTCTAAACGTGTGAGATCAGTTTTGTTCATCAGGCTATTATACTTACTTAATCTAATAATCATGTTATGCGATGTGGCATGTTTCATAGGGTTCTGTTCTGAAGTCGTAAGTGTAAACTAGATACAGTTACTACTGTACTATTCAACATCAATCAAATAATATTCAAAGTTAATGACTATGCTAACAGGCCAGGTCATAAAATAGTTCGTCAGAAATGTATCATCAGTAAATATGGGCAGCTTATTTACTGTTTTCAGAGAGACTCTGTATAATTAAGCTAAAAGAGAACTCAATTTTACATGAAAATTGTTTTACTTGGCAATCGTTATCATTATTATAGAGATTTGAATAGTAATTAGAAATTAAATAGGCAATTAATACATATTAGTACTTATATATGGTTACTGGATGCAATAATACTTTTCGCAATGTTATTACTTTGTTCTTTGCTGTTATGTAGCCCGCTTCTGTGGAGGAAGTTAAAGTAAATTACCTAATTAACTTTGTAATTTTTATTAAATCAGCATAATATGAATGAATCTGTCTGTTTTGTAGCATGCTTTACTTTTATATGTATTTAGTAATACTGGAAATGAAATATAGTAGTACAGTACATACAAACATTAGATAGCTATGTCATACAAAAGTTTCAATATAGTGATGTACTGTCTCTGTAGAGATTTGAGATTAGAGTTTGAGGTCTTAGCTATAGCTACTTTATATTTGCACTGCCACTACCAAAGGATTAACTTGTCAGGTCAGTTTAAGTAGGAAGCTTTAGCTTCATCGTTTTATCTTACTTTCTTCTTAAGATGAATTTGCCCATTGAATTCAATTCAGTCGTACTGACTTGCATTTCTAATACTCTCTTGAAGAATTAGACCTATTGGGATCGTTCTTTCAGTGTAGTACTTGATTGCGTGTATAATAGTACTTGGAATTAAATAATTTACAAATACAATGCTGAAATATCTATGTGTGCTTAGCTGCTGTTAAGTTGTTATGTGGAATACACAGTCAATAGAATATTACATTACAGACTCCTTATACATTTTATTTAGTTTAGTTTAGGCGTTGCAGCATTAGCTTATTATAGCATTTTGCATGTACTAATCACAAAAGTACTCGTTAATGAAGATAACCCGTCGTTAAAACTTGCCATTATGTATCTGCTATACAGTATACAACTATTTTAATATTGACAATAAGTTTTAGTCCAGTACTAATTTGCTATATATATTGTACAGGCGTATTTTTGTGTTTATCAATCTGGAGTCAAGTCAAGCTCATGGCGATTAGCTAGTTCCGATCCTGAAGTGTTGTTCTACTAAAATAAATCCTATTTATAACATTTGTAGTAAGTGAAGTGCATATTTACTAATATTTTGAAATGGTTGACGTTTCTGACCTCAAAGAGGTAATTTGAGTTCAATTCAATTTCAACTACTTACCTCCTGACTGACACTGGCACTGACACTAAAGTAACAGAAATAGAAATTCTATCCTTCGACACTTGTCTTGGTGGATGGAGAACAAAAATTGTAATTGTTACATTTCGTTAGTGTAGCAGTGCAAGTAATGTAAAATATATATATTGTGTTGTGTATGCTTCGTTTTTCGTTCGGTCTCGAATTAGTTATCTGACTGTCTGTAGTAATTAATTCAAGAATGTGTATTCTTCAATACACAGCACATTATTCATAATTATTAGCTTAAGGTGCTGAATGCGAATTAATAGGCTTATTATTTTGTTTGGGATTGAAAGAAACTTCCAGTAGTTATAGTTCTAGTATTAAATATTACATAAATCGATATACTGTACAGTAAGTAGAAGTAGGATTTTTTTACATCTTGAGCGATTGAAGTGTAACTCCATACTCCAGTCCAGTCCAGTAGAAATCAGCGTTTACATCCGGATCAATTGGTTTGCTATTGTACTTACTTACTTTACTTATCTTATATTCGAATGAAAGTACTCTTAAAGCAGTAAATGTGAAGTTTTGAAATGTCTTTAACTTCTTGTCTTTACTTACTACGTGCTACTTACTTAGTAAGAAGGAAAGGAAGAGAAAATAGCTTATGGCTGTAGTAGTGAAATGTCATGTCAAAAAATGACTGGTTCTCAAGAAGGAACTTTTGTTGAATACAAATGCCATGTCAAGACATAAAAGTATATTGAAGAGAAGAGTGAGAAGAGATGTTTTTCTCGTTGAATTGAATTGACTTGCGATGGAACGTAATTGCTCGTATGTCTCCTTTAATGGCAATTGTGCACTTTGAACCATACCAAAGAAGCAACCGCACACCCACAGTCTTGTAGCGTGTGGTGGCCTGGCCTGGCATTTGAAGTTTCTCTTTAAATTCACTCTGCTTATGCTGCCTTTTCCTTTTCCTTTACTATTTGGATATCAGGATCGGGATATCGATATCTCAAGCAACTCAAGTTGTTTACCTTCTCCTGGCGCCTGCAGTTTACAACTGCCGTATCTTGAAAACCTAAATGTCTCTAGAAAACGATAAATCCAATTCCTTGCTACTCGTGTTACCCTTTAGTTCTTCACGAGAGCATTATGAATTGCTTCCATTTACATTTAAAGCATTTTCAGACTAGAAATGCTACAGGATCCCATATACTTTGCTTAACTAGCATTAAATTAGCGTAACTTCATCAGAATTATGATACTGTAAGTTGTAAGTCCAGAGCAATATATTATGTACCTTATTAAAGGCATACAAACATACTCAAGCGAATTCCTGGACAAAATCCAAGCAAATATGCTAAAATCTCCTCCTGAAATGTTCTAAATGGATTTCCCAGATATTCTGAAGCCTAATTGGAGAACTTTCAGTAATTTTGCATTTCCTATTTATTTAGTGACACTAGTTTGTTAAATTGGGATGCTTTTGTAAAATGATAGTAAGTCAGTTAGGTCAATTAGGGAAATACTTGGGAGAAGTTAAGTTGAGGGTTTTGGTCCAAAAAACAATTAGGCGGAAAATTGCTAAGTATTTTAGTGTGTCGCCTTTTGGTTGGGATTTGACTATATCTGACTGACTGGGACACAGGGAATTGCTTATAAGTGTAAGCTATTGTTGTATATCTTCCATATAAATTCCCTGTTAGTTGTTACTACTGTGAAGCAAAATTAAAGGTAAAGATTGGTGCAGTGCAGTATAATATTTTCTTCAGTAATGCATGCAAGTTGTAATGTTTATAATAACAATGACAGTGTAGTTAGTGAGTAAGCTTGTTTCTTACGAATCCAGCCTGTGCTTAATTCGTAGGTACTTTCCCAAATGGCAAATGGCAACAGCAGTTAACTAGAAAACAGATTTTTCGGGATTTTATACGTTATACCCGCCTTTTGATTGCGATGTTTTTAACAACTAAAGTTTTGGACTGGACACCCCACTCCATTTAGTTTTTAGCCATTTTCATGTACTTCCTGTACTTTGTCTATTTCATTGAAAAGACAAGGGAAGGGAGAGTACTGCTGCCATGTCAAGCCATGTTAGTGTCACTATCATATCATGACATAAAAAATGGTTGCTGTCGAAGAGTTCTTTCAATTTACCATTTACGTGGGTACGCATTGCTGCTTTTGGTTTTGGTATTTTCTTTTGTATCATAAGAATCATAATCTTCTTGGCCTGGTTGAAGTTCAGTACAAAAGTACAAAGTACAAGCCTTCTTATGTTATATGTCATCGTTCAATTCAGTTCCAGACATAGTTAGAGTGTAATAATAATGTGCACTTACTTTCTCTAATACTGCAATATAAAAATTATTATATATAGATATAGAGATATGATTTAATAAGTAATATAAGTATGTAAGTAGATGCAATAAAGAATAAAGGACAAGGCGTACATGCAGGGAAAGAGTTTCCTTCCTGCATAATATGGAGTTTTGTGAAAGTTTCTTTGGCTGGAGTTGTTCTAGTTGAGTCGAGTTGAGTCAGTCGGTGACACAGGAGGAAGGGATCCGGTGCCGGTGTCTACAAACGCTATACGAGTATCTGTACTCGTTTTACTACATAATAACTTACGCTACGCTACGGCTACGCTACGATTTCATAATATTGCATTGAAATTGCAGAGGAAAAGTTTACAGAGCTGGATTTTGCTCCTCTCCCTTTGACTGACGACTCCAGACTAAACTAAAGAAGCTTTCTCAGTTCTGCCGCACCGCATCAACTTCCCCGGGTATTTCTTTCTCTTGCATTACTATTACATACATATATTGCAACTCCACTCCAGTCTCTAAAGACAGAGACTTGTATTAGTATGGTGTAGAGTTGCGTTCTTGAGTTCTTGTTCTTCTCTCATATGTTTTAGTGTTCGACTCTGTCGGCCTGTAGTCTGTGGAGAGTAGAACCAAAGATTTTAACCGGAGGGTGGGTAAGGTACTACTTACCACGTATACCGGGTAGTTTCCTCTTTCTCTTACTCTCTGTCTCCTTAAACTAAAATTATTATATTCTATGGATTATATATACAGAGAGTGTGAGTATAGTATAAGTATAGTACCTATATAGCAAGCAGGGTGTGGGAAGGGTCCATTTATTTTATAATAACACTGCACTGCACTACTGGGTTCGTAGAAACTCGTATGAGCAATGGTAATAGTACCACATGCAATATAGCAGACACTAAACACCCCAACCTAACAAACCGAAAGTCTCTCTCCGTCAACTTGAATGTTAAGCTAAGTATACGCAGTTTTGTATTGTATGAGGGTTTATTATTATTATAATGTCTGTTATGTATGTAGGTGTATAGTTTTAGAAAACTAAATTATATATTAAAATACAGCTGGGAACGGGGATGGTATATAAAAGTAGTTTATTGCTTGTGTTGTTTCTGTTTGTATGAAAAGTTTAGATTTGTCTATAAAATAGGAATAGGTTTATTTTTTTATTTTGTAGTTACGCTTGCTTTAATCCGGTAAGCGTAAGCACTTGCCCATTAAGTACGGTTAGTGTAAAATTCGTACCATAAGTTGTCCACTCCCCAAATACATGCGATTGCTATTGCATTTCTCTCTATATGTATATAGATATCTAACCAAACCAAACCACTAACACACCTATACAGTAAAGAAAGGGGTGAAATAAACATAGGTAGTCAAAAATTGTGAGGCTATACGTAATGTACATGCGTATAGGTGGTTAAAATTATTATTGTTTATGGGTATACTTACTACTTACTTTAACGAACACTTCAATGGACAACATAAATGCACAGACATAATATGTAATGTGTGTTAGGTAGGCATGCTTCTTAAAAACTGTATTTGTATTGCATACCAAACCAACATGCGCCTAACTAAGAGTTTAAACTTTCAAAATGGATTATATTTATTACTTCTACACAGCATACAGAGAGGAAAGTATGAGAAAGAGAAGTTTGTCAAGTAAGCTAACTCCTTAAAACAAATTATGCAATATATAGAGCAAATTAGAATAGTATTGCAAAATTCTTACTAGTAATAGTATACAGATACAGCTTAGTGGATTTGCGGTTGTTTTCTTGATAGTGCAAAGTAAAAGTACCTACGCAAAAATTATGCAGATACGTATGTACTTAATAAGTGTTTCTGTTTGTTTGTGGTAATTTCTAATTTGGCAAGTACAAATACATCTAGTGCAGCTTTTCTGGCTTATCGTAAGTTCAATTAAATTCTCCTCACTATATCTGTTGTGGTGTGTACCTAAATATAAATCATAATTATTTTTGCAATAGCTTTATGAAGAACAAGGACAAAAGGTCTCTGTATTCTTCTGATTACATTTGAACGTTTTAGTGTTCTTTGTTAAAACATTATTCTCTGTTCAAATTGTTTCGTGTACTATTCATATGCGTGTCCATAGAAATATTATAGGAAACGACGATAACTGAAACATATGTTCTGGAAACTATTTACACATTCTTATAGAAAAGTTTGAGTTGTGTTGTACACATCTTTTGTGCGTATATAAATACACTATCTGATTGTATCGGTATATCCGTTCGTCTATATTAAGCTGCGTTAACATGTTAACAAGCGAGATTTTCTCGCAAAGGGAACTGTACTCTGACTCTACTCTGACTCGATGTGACAGTACAACATAGATGAAGAGATATGAATTATAGTGGATACATAGAATGAGAATGGTTTGCGTTTGGTGTGAGTATGTGTATTTGCATTGCTATTGCATTTTGTTAAGAAAGGGAGAAAAGCCTGAAGCTTTATCGGGATCTGTCAGTATATTGTAGTAGAATTTAGAATAGTGTTGTAAGTTCTAGCTAGGCTGCAGGATTGCTTTGCTTTACTGTAGACTTGGACTGATATTTAGATATTTTACTCGCTGACACATCTACTATACATAATACATTGGAAAGTTCCTTTGGTAGCAAAAGCAAAGGAAGAGTTTCATAATCTAGTTTGAGACTGAGACTCCACTTGGTTCGGTTGTACTGTATTTTGTATGGTATATGGTGAAGTGGAGGAAACCGAAGTAGATATATTATATTCGGGGTGTAAGTTAAGTGTAAGCGTAAGCGTAAGCGTAGCTGTAGGTACCTCCAGTCTGTATGTACATACATTTACAAGAATAGTCCATATACTTACATAAATAACGTACGTATGTATAAGAAGAAGGGCGATGTTATGTGAAAGGCATAAAAGCAGCTAGAGAGCCAAGCCGGGCCAGACGGAGGGGGAACTTTCCTAATCTCATCCATCCAGAGTTAGAGTAGTCCTACAGTCAGTAGTCAGTACGTGGTTCTCTAGCTTAAGAATATTCTTCTGAATATACGTGCACATAGTATAATAGAGTACATACATGTATGCGTTACGTTACAAACGAATAACACTGTATGTAGAGGGAATGTAGAGTCCAAGTGCAAGTTTTGGCCGAATGTTGAACGAACTCTCGAATCTGGAAGCTCTACTCGTCTACTCTATTCTGTCCTGTCGTAGTATAAGTAAAATACTTAGAGAAGAGTCTCTTCTGTCTGTATTGTATGTAGCTATGTAGGTACCTTACATTTTACATGTAAAAGTCAAGGCAAAAGCACAGGGGAAGTGTTACAGTAAAGCTCCGCTCTGGTTGAGTTGAGTTGAGTTGAGCACACTGCACTCTCTCACAGGGCAGAATAACAGTTGTATTTGTATTGTATTCTACATTCTACGGTTACGGAAGAGACAGACAGTCCGATCCGAACATCCCCATCATTCACAAGAACCAGAAGAATCTACTAACATTTGTTTACACTTTTGGTCTGCCTTGCCTACATAGTCTGGTTTGGGCTGGGAAACCTTCTGGGATGGTTTTGTTGGTTAGTTTGGTAGTTTGGTTGTGCTAGGCTAATTGTCAGCTCCTATACCTACATAACACAAGTACATAACTTTAACTGAATATAACATAAGGCTGCAACTATAAAATTCTGTATTATCTCCTCCAGCTTCAGCCGAAAATAAGTAGACGGTCAATTCTCTGTAGTGTACCCATAGAGCAGGGAGATAGTAAAATTCGTGTAAAAATTCCAGCAGTGTGTTGTATGTAGTGTAAAGCGTTGTTATCTCTTTTGAGTTTGGAAAGTAAAGTCTATCTTTTACTCTGTGTACATAACATAGTGAACCAAAACTCAAAACCAAAGCAAAGTTAACTACCTTGTGTGTGTGTGTGTCTTGTCTGCTTAGTTGAGTTTGGCGTGATGAACGCAACGAAGGAACTTGATAACAGTTTGAAATTTGAACACAAACAATAGGAATACTTATAGGGAAAGAATGCTGCATAGCATAGGTTTATAGGTACATATAGTACAGAGGTAGCTACTTTAGTATTTAGTACCTTACCTCTAGTGTCTACTGTCTACACGTCAGCAGAATATTTTGAAACACTTATGTACGAGAAACGAGACTAAGAAGACTAGGATTGTAAAATTCATTCACTGAAGTGAACTAAACTGAACTGACATCCTCACAGAAGCAAAGATTCAAAGATGTTGAATCTAGACTGTGGATTCTAAGCGAGAGCTTTCCTTACGCTTAGACAATAATATTTTACTACTTACCAGAGTAGAAAAGTCGTAATCCAAGATATAGAAGCGTAATTTTAGTTTTAGTTCAGCTCGTGTCGTGTCTGTTTGTCTGCAGTGAGAAGTACTTATACACTTACCTTGTATTTCGTCTGTGTTGTGTAGAAATGATACGATAGGCTTACTCGCTTACTTAAAGATTTATTAGAAAAGTTTCAGTCCAGTGAATTTTTGGTCTTGGTAGTCACTGCATCTACAATTTACACACTAACTGTAGTTGTAGTTGTAGTTGGATTTGTATAGTGACAGCAGGCCTTCAGGCCAGGAGTAAAGAGTAAGAAAGCAGAGCTGTTGTGCAATCTACTAGTCAAAGTCAAGTCAAGAAATATTTTACGATTAGTGTTTTATTCAGTGTAGCCATACATAATAGAGCATGCGAAAGTTGCCAACTATTCCCTGTACAGTTCTTAACCGAAAACAACTCAACTGAACGAAGAAAAGTCAATTACATTAGAAAATTAGAGGAGAGAAGCAAAAGCATCAACAACAATTCTAAGCAACTCAACTCCTTCTCTAACTAGTTAATTTGCTGGAAATCTTGGATTTGGATTGAATTTTCAATTGACGGACATGCTACATGAACTATTTAGAATTTAGAGTACTCGAACTACTACCTAACCGATCTTCTATGCTGTGTATGTAAATGCTGACAATATTATAAAGAAAAAAGGGCAGGCAAGGCCAGGCAAGCTGTTCGGTCCAGTTGGTGAAATTGTTTCTGTAGGGCCAGCGCCAGGCCAGGCCAGTTATTGTAGTTAAAGTGTAAAGAACTGAATTTTCTCCCCTCTGAACCCAAGCAGAGGAATTTAGAGATCGTATCAACATCAACGGGTAGAAAGGAGTTGAAGTAAATTGAAAGCTTCACACTCTCGGCAATATATCGGGGATTCCGATCAGAAAGAGAACTTGATTTATTTCTGAGTTTTTTAAGTGGGGGAGAAAAAGTTGAGATTTCTAAAAATGAGTGGCTCTGGAACGAATGTTGTGACATCTCAACCACAGCCACAGAGTTTGGCGAGTGCGAGTGCCACTACAGCATCCTCCCTCCTGTACAGTGGAGGAGGAGGAGGTGGAAGTGGTGGTGGAGGAAGTTCTAGTCTTTTGAGAAGTGGCTACTCGAGTGGTTTGGACAAAAATCGGTGGGACGATGCCAACCGGCAGAAGAGCAGCAGTCTCTCTGGAAGATACTCTTCCACGACAACGGGGACAACGGGCACTACAAACGGTACCACAAATGGCACAACAAATGGGACAACGGTCACAGCAAATGGAAATTCTACCACGGGAACGGGCATAGGGTCGACGAGTGTCTATTCGAACGGGAGTTCGCTAACGGGGACTGGGGCGGGAGTGGGAACCGCCGGGAGTTATAGCAGTGCCGGTGGAAACTACCGGCTTGCCAGTCTTGATCGACTAGCGCAGAGACAGAAATTGTACGATCACCACGGGGCCAATCTTTCTGCGGAAGCTGTAAGTGCAGTTCTTCATATAAGTAATTGTATTTTCAGTGTTCACTAATTTTACAGACAATAATTAATTAAGGTTGCGCTATTCATTACCAATCATTCAGTGCCCTGCGTTAATAATTGTCTTTTAATGTAGACTTCGCTATTGCTGGTATTTCTAGCTGCGCATTATACCATCTTGTCTATATTTCCATCCAAGGGTACACAATGTACAAAAATATAAATATTCTCAGAATCCTTATCTCTCTGACTGAACTTATCTTATGTAAATGTATATATTGGTTTTAGCTTTATCTTCGTCGTAAATCCAGTATGAATAGATAGCGATAGCGGATATGTAAAAACATTTCTAAAATTCTAAGCTATATTATTTCGGTATTTTGTTTAACTTTGTATTGTCTAAATGCAAGCAAGCAACTTAAATATCAAAAGCTGCAACTGCACGAATCGTCTCTAAAGCGTAAATGCATAGAATATTTTTTCTGTTAACGCTTACGCTGATTATGTGATTGTGTTGTGATGTGCCAGGACAGCCAGGACCAGGTGTAGGCGTTTGTATTGAATTATGTACACATTATTTATACGCATACTACTACTAAGCAAGCAATACTTTGTAGTTTGTAGATAGAATGGTAATGGTATACAGATTTCTCCTACAGTTGCAGTTGTTGAACTTCCCTTCGACAAAATTGTACGATGGGCGGTATTAATATATTTTCACCATATACTTACATGCTTACTCATCTGAATGATTATCTCTCCATCTTTTATGCTTTATTTTATTTGGACAGGACAGGACTGATAGGCAGAAAAGCATGTTTCGATGTTTCTGATCTGATTCAGCTGTTGTTTTTATGAGTATTTTATGTACGTATAGGCATAGCATACATTTTCCATTGTGTTACATCTTCATTAGTGGAAATTTGGATACACATAGATTAGTTATAGTAGTTCACAATTTCTGTGTAGATACACTGCTAGACATAGAGATACTTTACTAATTGTGTTTTGTATATGTAGACTGTAAGGTTTTTTAAAATTTTCATTTCAGAAGGTGATGTTAAAGGTACCTATACCAATGGTTTGACTGGTATGCTAATAACGAAGAAGATTATGTAGATATCCGTTTAGTATCTTCTAGAATTCTGTGTGGGAAGACGAAAAATTGACTTCTAAATGCAATGGTCTGTGTTCACGAAGAAGTACGAAGTTAAATCATCCAATCCAAATAAAATTACTACCTTGTACCTTTACTAACATACTGTCGATAGTCGATACTGTAAAATGCGCATTCTGCAGATGTACTAATTATGACATCACAGAATTTACTCAAGCTATAAAATCTAACTGTATGGATACCTAATTTGGCTTTCGTCGATAGTATTCGAGCGTGTGGAATACTTTATGCGATCTAGGTATTTAAATCTTTATATTAGAACTCTATTGGAAATGTTTATCTAATGATAGTACTAGCATCTAAGTCACACTGTTATTTCAATCTTTGTGAAGATTGTCGGAAATTGGTGCGGAAATGAAGGAGAATTAATATAAGTTGGTTGCATTAGTAATTGCCAATAAAATCAGGAATTTTGTGAGTCATTGTGTGAGTAGAAACTATGAATGTCGTTTGCATATCATTATTATGCAGTTTATATAGTGGTAGTTAGCAAATTGAGGCAAGTTATTAAAGTTGTAGTTAAGTATATTATGTGTCCCTGCATAAATTGGGAAGATTGTTTCATAATTGGCTGAGCAGAGAATGGGGAATGGTGGTGAACTGATGAATAATGCAGTGTAGTGAGTAAGTAGTAATAAACATAATTGCTGTAATTGTGTAATACTATGTATACTTCTATATAGGCCAGGCCTTAACGTATTTTATTTATCAATCTACTTGTGTACACTCCAGTAAGATGCAAGTAGATTTTATGTGTAGTGCACTTAATAAATAATTGGATCACTAGCTAGTTCTAACTATTATTAGTCGTTAAGTGGTGGAGCCGGCACAGTTCATTAAGTGTATATTAATTTCAGTATAAAGGATATAGCATGTGTTATTAGTTATGTATTTTGTGCTTATGTCATTCTTAATTTTCTTTATGCTAATATTAATATTCTTATAAATCTTATACAATAGGTATAGTATAGTTAATCATTTATATAAAAATACAGAGTAGCATCCGAATTCATTATCTTTTAAAGATGACTTTGGATATTAAATATGCAAGTGATATAATCCAGCAGATGAGAATAATTGCAAGTGGGAAGTAAAAAATATATATAAAAGTATTCGGTATATTTGTACATAGATAGTGTAATTAACATGTTTTGTATTTTCTGTTGTAGTTAGTAAGTATGTGGACCTAGACCAAGATATTCCAAATGTCATTTCTATTAAGTTTTAATTTTCTTTGTGTCGCAAGTCGCAGGGAGAGGGGCAAAGTAGCTAGTATGTGTGCAGATGGTAACAATATAAAGGGAGTATTCTCCATCCACCTCTAAATTCTAATACGGTTACATTATTAAAAAGATTGGCAATTGTGCATGCATGGTGCATGCATGCAACGAATATTTTAGATACTTATATGGTCAGAATAATAATTAGAATTTAGAAATGAAAGCGACATGTACAGAGAGCTGAGCGCTGAGTGGTACCAACTTACCGACACAAAAACTGTTCCCTTTAATAATTCACCGACTCATTATACGTAAACGACATTTCTGTCCTCTCTATGCTTAGGCTTTTCATAAATATTTAGACTCGTTACTGGTTTGGTTACTACATCCTACTGCTCTTTATATGAGATTTAATGATGTGTATGTAGATTGTAGATGTAGAATGTAGAAGGTACAATGTGCATTTTACTATAATTTGCTGTAATTTTACTATTGACACGATATGATGCACGTTGGAAACAGAAAATATGTATAGTTGTGTATATTTGGTGGTATACTTTGTATTCTACTACAAACATCTATGTATTCACAAGAGAATAATAGCATGATGTAGCAGAAGCTGTAATGAAAGATGATGTTTCATTAGCGTCTGCAAATAAAAACGATTATCAACACGGCTGACGGCTACCTAACATTCACACAAGAGAATATAGAAGCTAAAAACTTAAAACCGTATAGGAGTTGCATGTAGCTTGCAGTTTGTTTTGTACTCATAAAATTAATCCCACAAATGTAGATCATAAATAATGTTAACACATTGAGACTGGATCTCATTCAGCTTTGCTGTGAACATGTAACAGAACAGTAAACAAACTAACTGGCCGTTGTCATCTAGTAATTGGTTCATAAACTTTATACAATGTAAAATGTAAGCGCTAGCAACATAAATTTATATGAACTGTACTCTGTACTAACGGTAGAAGTGTTGCTAATACAAACTAATATGTAAAAGTATTTGACAACAAAATACTCAAAAAGAATTTTCAGTCCGTGTAATATGTAGTTTTTCTTTTTCTGTAGGTTAATGACATGATAATGATATGATTTTAATTACCAAAACATTCCATCTGTGTAGACATAACAAATTCGCAAATGAAAAAACTTACTGATATGAAGATGCATTTGATATTGGCAATCATATTAAGATGCGTGTAGATTCTGTAGATGTGAATAATAATATAAAGTTTGCTGTGGAAATACTTTGAAAAAATGAAAAGTTTTTTGACAAACTAATTTCATACTGTCGTCTTCAAAATTCTTACTTTCAAAGTAATACTCACTTCCATTAGCAAAAATAAAGGTAGTTTCTTGGTGAAACTTTATTTTTAGTTAGGAAGCCTTGTTTAAACGCAATTTTGTTATTTATGTGCAAAATTGAGAAAGAGCAGGCGCCACTTTCGCTATACAGACTAGCATAGCAGACTTGACATTAAATAAATTTGTTCAGTCACTTCACTAACAGTATTTTATTTTATATTCATAATATCTGTCAAAGCTAGAAATATCTTCTCCTTTATGCAGTAAGTCTGGAAATAGTTGAAGCATAACATACATACAATATATTGTACTAGAACTGGGAAGTATATTTCCAAGCTATGCACATTAAAATTGGCAAGTTAGATTAGTTTGAAGGCCCTGAGGTGAACTGTGGCAAAACTTGCAACAAAACAGGAGAAATTCCTCTATCCTCATGATATGTTGAGTCTCTAGAGAAGTTTTGGAGAAATTACATAAAGTGCCACTCGTTTACTTAGCAGATACAGATGGAGATAAATAGTTCGCTAGGAAATGGAGATGAGATGGCAAAGCAAAGCAAAGGCATACCTTTAATATTTATGTTTTATGTTAGTTCTTTACCTAAACGTCTATTCATCACATAGCTATTTTGCTACATGGTTATTGTACGCATAACTTCAATCGAATTGCTCAAAGTTCTTCAGTGACGGGATGTTCCGTTCCAAATTGCTAGAGATAAAAGGAGGAAGAACACACGAAGAAGCAGAATGTTTATATTACATTATACTGTACAGTGTACACCAAAGCTATGTAATTAAATTTTGCACACTGTTACCGGACCTCCGAAATGTTAATTTTATCTCCCACTTCAAAAATTTGGTAGAAACGTGGAAAATTTTGCTTTACAACTGCCAAATGGGATTTTACAATATTAAGTTACATTTTTGATTTGTTTCCCTGTATCACCTTGCTCAAAATTGAATTTTAGATTTGTATGTTACAGGGCAGCCCAAAAAATCCAAAATTGTTAAGTCAATTTACATTAGCAGTTAAAAGTGTTCCCGTAAAGTTTTGTGAATTTTTTAATTTTACTGCATTTTTCGAAGGTTCGGGTGTTGGGTTGTTAATGCGTTAAATATTATTGCTGGAACTACTTAACTACACCTATAATGTACTGTTTGTCAGTTTTTTGTTTTTCTAAGATAATTAACTGCTTATAGAGTTTCGCCACTTGAAAGCCAAAATATCCTGGAGGAGATGGGGAAATCAGTTAAAACACTCATTTGTCACGTTCCTTCTTTTTCTTGTTTGGAGTAAATTATGATTTTTTCTGCCGCACGCTGAGTCTAAGTTGATAGTGAAGATGTGACGTTGCTACTGCACGGAGAGATTAGTGGAAGTGAGATAAAGTCTTGTAACTGAAACTGTATACTATTATAATTTTGTTATATGGGAAATCCCTTTGGTAGTGATAATAGCATAGTAAATAGATAGGTAGTTAAAATAAAGTTCCTGAAGACGATTCTTCATCTTTTGGGTTTCTATACCAGAACTTAGAACTAGCAATTCTAAACGAGCTTTTAAGTAGTGAGATATGCAAATCCCAAAACTTTCATTTCAAAGGCTTCCTGTGCCGTGCCTGAACTGGATTCATGATTGGCATTCCGTCCGGCATCCGTATTCCTTATGGTAATCCCTAAATGTTGAATTGATTGAATAGCTTGAGGCTTGAGTGTAGGCGTCATTTCGTTAATA
>JAQFYC010004560.1:0-16782 GCA_034694165.1 Tomocerus mixtus | reverse complement strand
TCCATCCTGTCTAGGATGTTTGGGCTTGATGTGGTGACGCGACCAGTAGTTCATTCTACATAATCGCTGGAGAGTCCCTTCTCTCGACCCACATCACTATAAGCCTGTCGAAGAAATAATTAATTTTTTAATTTTTAAAAATGTTTTTAAGAACTTACATTTTAATAATTTTAATGTAATGATTAACGTGAAACATGTATTAGGCGGGCGGGGACTTTAAATCATTCATTCATAAAATATGAATCTTAATTTACCCCAGACATGGGGTACTATGAGATCTTGTAAGAATTTATCTCTAATATGTCATTTAAACTATTTTCGCTAACAAAACTGAGAGTTTAGCGGCACTACTAAGTTCAGCCACATGACTACATCCGTTTTACAATGGTTTATTATATCGATAGTCACCAGGATAAATATATCCATACAGTAGAATCAGGACCAGTACCCATTTATATTTGGAATAGAGTAACAAAAATAAATCCATGTAATGTACACCAATTTGGGATTACCGAGAGGATAATTATTATTGCTTTATTTATAGTTACCTTTGCCTACTACGCAGGCATATAGGACCTCAGAGGTTAAAGGCTGAAGGATTCAGGATTAGAATATCAAATGGCTGATTGCGAGATGTGGAGAGGATCGGACTCATTAGTGACTTACTGATTACAGTGCAAATGCAATACTCATTGCGGGCTTTTAGTTAGGAGCTCTCTTTAGATCGCAATAAGTAACTTGAGAGAAAGTCAATAAGTGCATGTAATTTGGAAGAATGTAATTTGGTAGAAATCTCTAAAAAACTATATTAATTCTTGGGAAATCTGGCGGACAATTTGTTTGATGTTGTTTGGCACAGATTTCTTATCTAGACTGTAAAAGAGGGTTTCCTAGAATTTTTGCATATATGCACCTGGCAGGTTTGACTTTTGTGGAACTGCGGCTTTGTGCTTACTGTTACATAAATAGTTCAAAGTGAAGCTGTTGGATTGTGACAATTAAATGACTTACCCAGAATGCAAAGCTATGTTTTTTACTTAAATGTCAACAGGCAATAAAAGGAACTGCAACTTTCTCGTTTTGTTTCCAATTTAGAATTTTAATGGCATTGAACCCTATAAATGAACCGTTTCAAAACGGATGTAACACGTGGTTGAGTAAAATAGAAAATAGTGCCGCTTAAGTACCAGTTTTTGGGCAGCAACAGTTTAAATCGCATATTGGAACCTGTGTGGCATTGAATAGTCTGAAATCTCAAATTTGCCCATAGTCTGGAGTAAATTGAGGTCAGTATTTGCATTTCCGATGGCAACAGTTCCTTGACAATATTTTTTAAATTTAGCGGGCGCGGCATATTATATTTTTGCCCTATCGACGTGCCTGGATCTTAAATATTACCTAAATGAGTCAACCTTTTCAAAGTGCAGGTCACAAGGACAGACAGACATAATATTCCTATAAAATGGTTTCTAGACCACTTAATAAAATATTTTCCTATTGTGTTGTGTTTAAGACAAAGCTTGTATTAAAGACGGCATGGACACTGAGTAACCTATTTCTATTTAGCTAAGGTAAATAAATAATACAACAATAAATATAATGGCGAGTACGTTTCTCTCCACTTTATGGGAAACATTATAAATACAATCACTCTAGCCAATTAAAATATTGCTAAAGTGGAATATGTAAATGCAGCAGTTCCCTGACATAAAATTCTTCTGCTGCTGGAGAAAGTGTATCAATAAAATGTAGGTTTAATAGGTGTAGCCTCTAAGTCTCTAGTAAGTGTAAGTAGCTGTCTGTTTAAACAAGCTGTCTAAATTGCAAGGAGAATTTTATTATTCAGAAGTATATTTTGAGTGTGTATGTATGTACTACGTAGTGAAGTATTTTAAGTGTAAGAGAGTCTCACCCATGTTCGGTGCATACTGTATACTTACATGCACATACTACATAAAATAATGTTGGAACCACTCGTATGGTATTGCTATCCAGTGGGGAAAGGCACTCTATTCATTTTCCCTTTAGGTTCCTCTAGTGCTTGAAGAAAGTGTTCACAGTGAAAGCCGGAGAGAGTTGGAGAAAGCCACAATGATGTTAAATATATTTTCCTCGACGGTATTTTAAGACTTGAACGTGTCGTATATTTTATTCTATATAAATAGACAGGAATAGCCAAAAGGTGTACATCTTTCTCCAGAAAATGATTTAACTTCCAGTTTAACCAATACAAGACTTTCCTCTGATGCTCGTGAAACTTTTCCAGTCCAGAATTTATACGATGTCCTACAGTAGGTAGGTATAGCTACTTACATTACTTACTACAATACACCAGAAGCTTTGGTCCGGTCAAACTAAAACGTACACGTACGTACGTACGTATGTACTATCTATGTAGTTCCAGTATAATCACAAAAGACTACATAAACTACCTATAAACATTGATCGAGTTAACTTTACTGGAATTTCAATGTTGTATGTACATATGTACCATGTACCCCATATAGTAAATAATATCCCTCAAGAAAGCTTATATACATATATACTATTACATTATGCATGCAAGTACCTATATGTATGTAATAGCCCCATGTATCTGTACTATATAGGGCGTTAAATGGTCTTTTCCATATTAAACTGTCCGATTCCCGTGTATTAGGACAAGAACGATGAAAATGAAAACTGTTGGGAATGCTTTAAACTTTAAAAGTAGACCAAAATCAATATTCTCTCTTGCTGGTCTGGTGCTGGTTATGTATTTGTCTTTGTTACGATGTTGAGCTGTTAAGCATTTGCTTTTCTTAATAGCGTAATATTACATACTCGTAGAAATACATGCTCCAGTTATTGTTCCATTAATGTTAAAGGAGATTCCTACATTATTGTATCCAGAGCAGAGCTATTACCGCATGACATGATGAATTGAATAGCAGAACAGAATACGGACTTACATAACAATAATAAGAATTCCTAATACCTATATATACCTTTATACAGTAATTCACATTGCAAAAAGTAATTTTCTTTTTTCTGTGCAAGGATTCCATGTTAACTTAGGTATGTACAATACATACGTAACGATACTAAATACATAAGCACATCATGTAGTTACCTGTATATCTACCCTAGAGTATAACTATGCAACCTAAAAATAAGTTTGTAGAAAAAAAGTGGACGAAAAGAATTTTAGGGAATACCATGTCAGACCTAGACCACATATATATTCTATATACCATTATATATACTCTTGTATAAGGAACAACGTGTATATACATAGAAATGTCGTCATAGAATAATAATACCTACATACATAGACTTTCTTTACATTACAAAATAGTTACTTACATGAGTAGCACAAGACAGAAGGTACAAACACAAGTACTTAATTCCTAAATGTGCTACGTAGTAGAGTAGGAGGTGAGATGTATTTCCAAGGGACGTTTCCATAATGTTCCTGTGAACTCAACTCACCTACTTGGATATCTACCTACTACTTACATAACTAATATTACACGGAAACTACAGCATACACTCACTTCACTCACTTTCAGTCTGCAAAATACAAAACACAATATTAAAGTAAGTAATACAATCTATTTATAGAGAGAATGAAACATAAACACTAGAATGTATAGTGGAATACAAACAGCATCATATCAGTAGGCAGTAGGTACTTATAAATTGTATAGAAAAGATAATGTACAGATGGAAGGCAGAGGAGAAAGTAGAGAGGAGCATAAAATATACAAAGCAAAGTAAAGTATGAGGAATGGGAGCTGGGGATGTGGCTGTAAATTTATATTTCCTGTGTGTAATACTTCATTTCGTTCTTTTATTAACGTGCAACCATCACTGCACTGAAGAACGCTATAAAAAATGGGAAGGGAAACATGAGCTACTGGCTTGGCTTGACTTGTACATAACAACTTGTCTGCTCCCATCTTTTATTTTACCAACATCACATCAGTTAGGTATGTAGATCAATTTATCTTCCCTCTATATGAAACAAGAACAAGAACAACTTTCCCTATCTGTCTGTGTACTTAAGTACATTATAAACGTATCTCTTAAGCAAAACACAAACATAAAACGTAGATACCTACACACTGTGCACTCTATTTAATTTTTGTTCAAGATTATGTATACAAATTCAATGATTGTCCTTGACAATGTGTTTTGGTTTACATTTGTTTTGTCTGTCTCTTGGAATAATACAAGTATCTCTTGGAATTCACACTGTAATCATGTTTACTATTTAATAGAACCAGAACCAGAACCAGACCACAGCAGAGATAGCAAGTTACATTGTATAGGAAGAAATAGTAAATAGTTTGGCACTTTCCCCGCTAAAACTTATCTGCTTACGTTACATTACGGTATTTAGAGGATGACAAAGTTTGTTAGTGGTATTTTTGTACATAGCTACTCATTCGGTGTAGTGTATTGTAGATTGTAGATTGTATGAAGTAGTAAAGTAGTAAAAAAGGATAATGTAGTTTGGGAGTTACGATTAGTCATGGAAAAAGTTAGGTAAGTTGAGTAACTAACTAAGGAAGAGCATACATATCCTAACTTATAAGTTAATATGTGTATGATAGTAAAAAAGAGAAATGTCTATCTATCTATTTATCTCGGGAGAAAGTGATGCAGGAGGAAAGACAGCCGGGTGTGCCATATACTAGTACAGATATGCACTGAGCAACACTACTTACATTACACAAGTAAAAGTGAGTAAGGGAAACGTTTGAGGAAACGTGTTTCTTCGATAGATTAACTTCGTGCTTTGCTTCGTGGGCTATTTGTAGTGTGGTTGTGGTTTCGTCTGGGGCAAGGCAACTAACTTATGTACAGTACGCTAATGTGGAATTCAATGGCAGAAGTGAAAGTGACTGAGAGTTGCACCAAAAACCAAACCAAACCACACAAAGCAGACAATAAATATAGATATTTTCTCGACTTCTTCAAAAAAGATATGATCAGACTTGGACAGTGTTGATTTTGTATGTTCTCCGCCTGGTTTTATTGCTGGATATTATGGGGAAGAATGGGGCGGAATTATTTCAGATGATTTTATAGGGAATTGTTAGTTTGGGGACTGTGGAGCATAAGATTCTTATAAAATTTATAAAAATGACGATTTCCTTGTAAGTACTAAATATTTAAAATTCTATGCAAAATTCCACCGTAAAAATTATATGACTTGCGCCTAGTTTATACCTCAAGAAAAGTGATGTTCTTATTAAATTAAAGTGAAAATTTCCAGATTTTGGATTTATAGTTACAAGATTTGGGAAGTTATTTGTCATCACCCTAAAGGTAATATAAGTAATCACGTTCCAAGTTTTGGAATTATTTCTTGTATGCTTAATGTCTAGTTTACACTTCAAGAAAGGTGAAGTTATCATTAAGTTGTAGTGAAAATTTTACCTTTTGGATTTATATTTACAAAATTCAGGTAGATACATTACCTTTCATTTTCCAAGCTTTTCAAATATTTCAATAACTCGGAGAGTGAAAAACTTCCCTATTACATTCCACAGTCTTGAAAGTATAAATTGCAAAAATTAAGTTATTCGTCCATGATGATAAATAACTTCATTTTCTTGAAGTGTAAACTAGGCTTAATTTAATGGTACATAAATGCTGAAATTTTTTGGCGTTTTAAAGAAATTTTTCCGACCGGACAGTGATATCATTATATTAATGAACCCTGAACATTGGGTACGGTATACACTACAGAAATTCACTAGATGGAAAGTATGTTACTAATGTACAGTATCCTTCCTTCCTTCCGTACTACAAACCTATAGAAGTACCACCAACTTACCACCTTTAGCAAAAACTGAGAAAGAAAAGAAAAACCATAGGGAAATCACAAGTAAAGAAAGAACAGTTCGACAGCTCGGTTATTTCTGTGGAATCCTGTCTTGTCTTGTCTCGACACTCACACTCACTTCTATTTCTATTTCTATATGTACTTACTTACCACAAACTACAAATACAAAGCAAGTCTCACCCAAATGGCTGAGTGGCAGTTTTTATTTTCTTTGGCATTGCATTGTAACGCGTCCTGTACTTTTGTCGGATTCGCCTTTTCCTTCCTACTTAAATCTCGCCTTCTCAGACAACAAAACAAAAGAAAAAGCTGCTTTCACTGCAAGTGCCAATTCATCCTGATAAAATACTCTTAATCTTAGTCAATTGATCTTGAACTCAAAAATAAACTTTTATGTACAGATACTTCACTCTAAACAATTTAATAAATCTACTCTGTCCGTGAGAATTTACTATATGTACGTATGTATTGACCTTTCCTCTCTTTGTCACGTTTAGCCATTACATATTTGCAATATAAAGTAGCCCAGCAGGTAGATACTACGTAGCTATATTTCAAAATTACGTAGAAATTACTGTATGACCTCATATTTCAAATACTTTCTCAGTATTTCGAATGAATATTATAAGAAATTCCAAGAATTAATTTAATTGTATATAAAGTTGTTTGCGTTTTTTAAGAGAGCGAAATAAATTGATTTCTAAAAAATTAAATTAGATTTTAATGGCAAACTTGGTTTAAAGTTAATTGTAGCGCTTGTGCATTAAGTTTTCTTGCAAAAATGTTGTTGATGCAATTTCCATGCTCTGGTGTGTATTCACCTTGCAAATTAGCTAAACTTGTGCAATATTAAAAGACTTATGATGTTGTTTAATTCAATTTGAGTACAGCACATAGTAGGTATTTATGCAATAATGTAACGTTGAATAAGCTACCGAGGCGAGGTACCGGCACCTAAGCTAACGATGAAGGTAGTTATGGTAAGTAGGTTTCAATCTGGCATGTGCTCTATTTTGTACTCTGTCTGAAATAAATATCACATGTGTTGTGTTCATTCATAGAAGTTGTATGTGATTTCCAAATCTGTACTAATGTCATCACAGTTAAGTTATATAAATACATACCGAGGTACTTAAACTACCTCCACTCTACATTTAGATAGATTTTACACTGTAGATTCATATATACGAAGGTTAATCGACTATTTATCTACTTATAACAAAAGCAAAAGGAAACGAGTACATTTGATCCTACCTTTAATATTTAAATATGGGATGTGTTATGTAATAGAGTGAGTAGAACGATGTAATATTGCATTATGTAGTACAAAGAGTACAAATGATGGGGTGTAGGGAGTCAGGGAGCATTGCTTTACTTATTTGTTACTTACATGGGATCTATATTATAGTACACATGTCATTTAATATGTAATTTTGTATGCGTCTAGCAATAACTAGCTCCCTAACTGCGTCTTGATGCATTTGATATAATTATATTACACTACAACCACCTATACTGTGAAATTGAGCTGAGTTATCCTGAAACTTGTCTGAAATACTTAAAGAAAGGAATGTATGACGTAGAGAAAGTAAAATCGTGCACTGAAGACTGAGAGAAAGTCACTTTTACTTTATATACTCCCAAATGTAGTACGGAGAAGTTAAGTAAAAGTATGTACTCGTATGTATGATCTTGTTAGAATGTATCCAATGCAATCTCCAATCTACTTATACTTATTATTATGTGATGTCTTTAGTAGTATTTATATGTATAGTAATGCAGGTTATGTACTAATGTAGTGTTACATTATTATAGAGTATATATTAATACATACAGACTCATACAGGCAGTTTAGGGTTCCTATTCTCATGTCAGAATATTTCTTTGTAATAGTATGTAGGGAAAATTGCTCTATATAAATGTAAGTAGTCGTTTGATACACAGATGATAAATAAGCAGTAATAATAAAATATCTAAAGATCAGATGGCTGGGCATTTCAACTATATTTGTACATACTACATGAAAATGATATTTTTTCAGCTCTGACTCCAACTCTGACCAAAAGGGAAGAGGAAAGGAGGAAACCAGAAGTGTAGAGCTTAGGATAGAAATATAAAATGTGAAGCATCCGATCCCACATCCACATCCACATGGATCCACATAAAATAAGTATTAGCATATGTACAGTCTCGAATTTCTTTTGGAAGCAACGTTATTCCTGTTTATTATAGAAATACTAGTACACTAGAGTTACACTTACATATGTAATGCTGAATGTACAAGAAATAGTAGTCGTACGTTGAACGTTGTACATACGTAGTATTTTCGGTATTTTCCTGGTTGAGTTGAATTTCCTTTGGCTTAGCATCAACTCTTGTGTGTGATGTGAGTGAGTAGAGAGTTCAAATGGGAACAACGAGAAAAAGAGAACATCATGTCATGTCATGCATTTAAAATAGGAGCCATATCTTATAGGTGATTCTTTCTCCATGCATAATACATGGGGACTAGCGGGAGAGAAGGAGAGATGATCTAGAAACAAGTCTTTTTCTCAACATTATTACATAACATACACTAGTACATACACTACACGACTACATACATTCCATTGCAGTACAAGTACATTCCGTTTTATACACATTGACTTTGACTTCCTAGGATCAACTCAACTCCAATGACTACATACACTCTTTTTCCCTTCAATTGAGCTAACATAACATAACATACATAACCTAAGTAACATATCCCATACATAATCGCAAAGCCAGACCAAACCAAACCACGCTTCCTTTCACATCCCTTCCCTTGGCTCACTTTCTTTCGTTTGCTTTCTCAGACTTTTCCTTCACTTCGTTTATTCTTTCATCTATGCAGTACTTGTGTACTTAAACTATCTATGTTACTCTACACGAGTTGGAAAATTTTGAAAATGTCCCGAATCCCAATTCATCAAGAACCGAACACACAATTGTTTTTTAAAAAATGTGAGAAGGGAATCATGCTTTTTATATTAAAA
Source organism: Tomocerus mixtus (assembly GCA_034694165.1). NCBI lineage: Eukaryota > Metazoa > Arthropoda > Collembola > Entomobryomorpha > Tomoceridae > Tomocerus > Tomocerus mixtus. Next base: position 7,929 of record JAQFYC010004560.1, on the reverse strand, counting down.
ATGTTCAGTACAATTTCATGAAGAGTTGAGATAAAATTTCGATTTAAGGAGAAATATGGGATCAAAGGGATAGTTTTCTTGTCATTAAAGAGTACGAATTTAATAAAGATGTTAACCTATGCAAGTTAAATGCCAGCTTTTTTAAAACATCCGATTTATTTTTAGGTTAAATAATACAAGCAGATCAGTTTGGGGAAAAAGATTAAATTACAAAATCGGGCTAAAAATACCAGAAAAAATTCTGAGAATCGATTTGCAAAAATTTAATTCGAATATTTCGGATATCCTTTCGGTATATAAATTCTTAGATCTGACAAGGCAAAAGTGTAAGTTTAATAAGAAAAATTGTCGCCCAATTAGCAAATGCTGCAAGAAATTTTCCATAAATTGCTATATAATTATTTTCATTTATTTTGTGATTTCGTGAGTCTATTCCAACGAGAAATGAACTTCAAATCAAAAATCCATGTATAAAAGTAGGCTGACAATGTTACGCTTACGGGATTCGTGTCCTGTTGTTCGGATATTTATGCACCGGGATTCCGTACCCCTTTTGAGTATCAAATGTTCTAAAATTCTATTCAGTAAATAAAAGAGAGCGCTTACATGACTTGTGTAAGTACCTACATAGGTATGTTATGTAATTTGTTTCTGAAGAGAGAGGGTTGTTGCAGTTTCAAAAATATTATTCTCCCTGCAATATAAAAGCTTCCTATGAAATGCAGTGCAATGTGAGACTACGTAGTATATTTCGAATGTACTTAAAATATGGATGGAGTAAGTGAACATGTAAGTCTCAAGCTTGCAGAACGAAAACCAACCGAATCGACTCGACTGAGTGAGTCTGAGTGAGTAGTCTAGTTAAACCAAGCAAAAGCCAAGTCAGTATATACGAAATACGAACCTACTATTCCATGTTTCCATGTACATGAAAACCAACCTTCTCCAATTTTATTGCAAATGTGAGATTCTATTACATTCTAATGTTATTGAGTTAGTGCTACTCTGTCCTACATATTTTCCGCTACATTTTATCCCTCCGCCTCCCTTTTTCACTCACTCACTCCACTAAACTCAACAATAACCAACAAGATAATATCATACATACTTTTTTACTACTATTACAATATTTGTGTACAAGTATGTATTTTGAGATATTCCAATTTCCAATGCATTCTTGTGTATGCTTCTTATTGTTAGCTTTTTATTCCATAAAATCCCACAATTTATTTATTATATTTATAAGCCATTTTGTAATGTTTGTGTAAAAAATGAATATCGTGTATCATTACAAACTAAGCAGGTAGGTAGATAGCCGGTTCTTCATATATTTAAAACTATAGTCTGTGAATAAATTGTGGCATATATTCATTATTAAGTGGTTAAGAAACCCCATTATAAGAATAATGCATGTGTCTGTCTGCCCATCCGTCTGTAGACGTTGTGACTTTTGAACTGCCCATTTTTTGGTGACTAAACAGGTTCTAACGAAGAACTGATTACTTTTGGAGACAAATCGGTCACACTCTCACCACACTCTCACAGAGTTATGGACACACCCACCAAATTTTTAAATAGGAATATATGCAAGTGGGTTATCGTTGGAAAGCTGTTGACTTAAAAAATTCAAATACGAATCTCAAGATTGTGAGATTTTGTAATATTTCAGTACTAACTGTCTCTAATATTCCATTTAAACTATTTTCATCAACGAAACTGGTAGCTTATTGAAACTATTTAGCTCTATCACTGGGTTACGTCAGTTTTGCAATGGTTTATTGAAAGATGGTGTAAAAGTATACACTAACTTTATTCTCATTTTAACTTTTCAAAGTGACAAATTCACTATGGTCAACATTTTCCTAATACTACTATTTATATAAGTTTGTGTGCTTAAAGTTTCTATGGAATGGGACGCTAAGCTGCAGGGAAAATTAGCGATAGCCAAGTTTTATTTTTTAGATTTGTTTCCTCAGCCTCCGGTGGTCTGGTCCTGGTCCGGTGTGTCTTAAATTGGCTTTCTCTACCAGCATTATCATTATCAGTCCAGTTAAGCTTAAAGGGGGGCTTAGCTCCATTCCTGAAAAAAGTAAAAGGAACACATCCCATAAATAGAAAGAGATCTACACACAGAAAGCGTGTGGCTGGTTTAAAAAAGTTTGTTATTTGATAACTAACTAACTATCTGTAAAACCAATGTAAAAGGAATTTTACTACTGCTGAATCTAATGCGTATTTCTATGTATTTGATTTATTGCACAAGTCCTTCCTGTACAGATATACTGATACTTATAAATCTACCTAAGTAATTCTGCTCTATATAACAAATATCCAAGTACAATATTACCTACATTAAATAGAACAGATACTTTCTCTCTACTCCAGATTAGTAGTCTACAGTCTACATTACATAAGAAGTTGATTAATAGAGATATTTAAGTACCTACCTTCATTAAGTACGTTCCTAGACGAAGAAATCAGAGAAATGCTACATAATGTGGGTAGGTTATGTATCTTCGTAATGTACTTTATATACTATATAGTCATTCATTCATAGCAAATTAGTATTTAGTAAGTTGTATAGGAAATGAAAGAGATATAAGAGTGAATTGAGTCGAAGGAGAGAGAAGATGCCTTTTCTCGTCACATACACAATACAGACAGAAGAGGAGAAAGACAGAAGGTTCATCCTTTAAGATTTTTGTGAGGGAGTTGAAAGAAAGTTGGTTAGCGAAAGAGGGAGATTAGGGAACGCCATGGAAGAGTAAAGTACCAGAGAGAAACGGTGATAAAGATCAAGTTGTAATTGGTCGCATTGCATGGGCAAAGGCTTACAGCGTGGATCTTTTTATGTATTTTTAGATTAGCTCAACTCAAGACCATTCTCATTTATATCCTTGTGCCTTCTGTCTATGTATTACACATACACACATACAGATATACATAACACATACCTATTTACACACTTAATACAATATTCTATATTCCTATCCATTCATATAGCGTTAAATACTCTTAGTTTCTTAGTGTGTAATTTTAATAGTGCATAAACACACTATAATATGTAAAAAGAAGATATATATTGAAATACAGACATTATATATACTTACATGTACATACATTGTCTGAAGATTGAAGAAGTTTAAGCCAAAACCAGTAAATACTTATTATAGCTTAATGTATGGATAGAATGAGATGAAAGTAGTCTAGCCTCGCTTGCTCCTCGTGCACTGTCCAAGTTATTATCTGACAGGACTGAGTGTGAGTGAGGAGTATGTATCTATGTATGTATGTAGGGGAATAAGGAGAGCATACATTAAGTAAGTAAGTAAATAGGTCGCCTTTTTTCACAAAGTGTAGTCCAGATATATGCATGTATGGGATAGTGAATGAATTTAGTTTCTTTCCTTGAGATTAGTTGTATTTGTAGTTTGATCTGGTCTTCTAGGCTTCTATGTGTACTATGTAGTATGTTGTGTCTTGTTTAGATCTCCTCTCGATTGCCTTCAAGTGTTGTGTATCTGTATTCTGCAGCTCTAGTGTATTGTATTAATTGTAGAATGGCATTTTGTACATTGGTAGAGATACTATCACTTTGTTCGAGAAATAGTTAAGTAAGTAGTTAGGTACTGATACGTACAACTACAATTGCAAGATTAAGATAGAGTTGAATTTACTACTTATGTACGTAAGTATCTGAACGTACGTATATTTACTATATCTATCCTAGTAGGGATCTTAAGTACTTATGTTATATAAATAGAGAGTTGGTTAAGTAAGTTAGCTAAGTATGTAAGTAGTAGGTACTTGAAAGTATGTAAGTAAGGAGAAAGGAGACGCAGCAGTTAAGAGGAGAAAGTTACGCAGCTGCAAGCCAGGCCAGACTGTGTTATGTTATTTTGTTATGTGGTCTGGTATGTATATTCTACTATGTAGTGTACATTTGTGTACATTTCTCCGTCCGGTATATCTTAATCGTGGAATTTGTACCGAATTTGCTGTTAAGTAAAAGTAATCTATAGATAGCATATAGTTTTTATAAGGCTTGCCAAGAAACAGATCCAAAAAGCAAATGCAGTGCTAGTAAAACTGAAAATGTGATCAATAAAACTCTCGACACAAATCAAAGTGTCCTGCCCAATGTTCTTCGAATGTAAGAGTCGTTTTACTTTACACGACCCTTTTAGACTTTCTCATCTTTCCCTTAAGCAAGGGAGAAAGCATCTCTAGGAGGATTAAATATATATAGATGTTGTGCTTGTATTTCTAGTGTATGTATGTTTGTAGTAGGAAGTAGGAGTCTATGCATAGTTTGTCTGCCGTGTGTCTGGCCTGGCACTTTGACTGGCCTGGTTTGGTTAGTACTAAGTTAAGTAAGTAAGTAAGTAAGCCGATTGTAAGTAAGTAGGGAGAGTGAGCTAAATTTAGACATTTTACTATGCGGAGAAGCAAACACTTTCCCTCAGTCTCTCAGTTCAGTTCAGTCGCCAAAAACCCGCCCGCGTGTTTAATGATACTTTCTCCTTTTATACAAAAATCAATAGTTTTTATTTATGTGCTTCTATTAATATAAAAACTTTCTGGCTGAGTACTTTTTCTTGTATTTAACTTTTGCTTTCTCCTTCCTTTGCTTTCTCCAACATTTTTAGAGCATTTAGCTTTTCACTTAATTATCTAACAACTTATAAAACACAAAGATTTTCATTCCCTCTAATTTTCTTTAGTTGTAGTTTACATACGTATGTATGTAATAGTTGGCTAACGGACGCTCCCTCTGCTATTCTGACTCTGACAGACAAAAAATGATTGCTAAAGCATAGCGACAAGGAAAGGAAAGCAGGGGAAAGTCAACTGTGGTAGTGTTTGTTGTGGCATTATGACATTTAACGGAAACCATGTCCCTAATACAATGCAATGCAATGCCAAGCCAAGAAAGGATAGGATCTACAAAGTATCTATATATTTCCAGGAGAGATGTAATGCGATACCCGTTTCTACTATGTACTCGTACAATACAATAATAGTGTCCTTCCCCAATTCTATTTTCACAGAAGACAGGACGGACATGTATATTTATCGCCGGCTTTCTCAATAATAGAAAACCTCCCCCATTGCCATTGCAATATATGTACATTGGAATTTGGAATTTGGAATGCAGTCCTTTCTGAGAGATACTATCTGTAGAGTACTACAATACAATATAATGGATACATTGAGATACGTATCTTTTTATAGTTATATTCAGCAGAGGGCAATATCGGAAGTACTTTTTATTTTATATACAAGTATATACATAGATATATAAAGTAAAAGTAAAAGAGAAAGCTATATTGTAGACTAGGACGTGTGCATTTGAATTTATTTTGTTTCCGAGCTTAATATAGAAGTCCGTAGGAAAGGTTAGGTTAAACTTGGAACTTGGAACGCTCCACTGACATCAGTTCGTTTCTTTTATTAGAGCAAAAACAGTTAAATCTCTCAAGCTAAAAATACTGTACATAGTATACATACATGTATAGGTGTATTGCATTGTGTATTGTACATTTTACAAATCTTTTATTGTTCATATTTATCTTGTTGGACGGAGATGTCCCTGCTTGTGTTCTGTTGTCCTTGTCCCTACTAGTGCTTGGAAGCAAAATCCAGAATAAAACAAATTTATCTATATTATACATAGGAAGGAGAAAGTTGGCTTTGGCTGTATTAACATAATATGTAAGTACGAGGGAGAAAGCAACGTAAGTAGGTATACAAATGTACTTTCTATCTTTTTGCACACCACATCACATCGCATCGCATCACATCATGGCCAGAAATGGTTACTATTTATATTTATATAGAGCAGGGATAGTTTGTATACAGATTATAGAGTAAATAGGAAAGTCCTGAATAAAACAAATCTCTGTGAAATCTTGACATTCCTTTTCCATGAATAATGTCACGAGAGTAAATAACGACACATATAGTGTGACACTGCAATCCTCTGTGTTCCATGTACAGTCAGTACCAAAAATACTTTATGGCTACACAAAGAACACAATGCAGTGAGTTCAGTTCTCTTTCACTCAGTTGACTTTCCCCAACTACAAATACATATCTTTTGTTTTGTCTACTTAATGGCCCTCTTAACTCACTCCAGTGAAATTCATTCTGTTGTTCTGTTCAATATACGTTGTTCATGTTTCTATTTAGTGGAGCAATATACTTACGAATATGTTATACACATATATTTAGCGAACTGGACAAGGGAGTTGTGCTTTCTGGACTGAAATGTGAATGGACTGCTGCTCTGGTTCTGGTTCTGTATTTCTGCTGGCTCTACGGGGCTAATGCAATTCTTGTTACTTTATTATTGATGGAGTAGATAGAATCCAAATGCTCAGCAGCTCAGCCATCCGGTTGTTCTCTACTAAAGTAGAATCTAGAATCCGTCCGTTAAATATAAATTAGATTAGTTTTACAAATACAAGTTTTACTACAAAATTATCTGCGTTTATAGCATATTAATGACACGTAAACTGGTAAACTGCAACCATTAGCCTATAAAAGTAGTAAATTACACACAATTTGCAAATAGACGGGGAAAAACAATGTAGAGATATGTTTTATTACAAAATTACTGTTTTTGGAGCTACCTAAGTAGGTAAAGTATGTGGAGTTTATAGATTTTCTAATTTTAGACTTTCATTACCATATGAAATATGAAAATTATGCTTTCACTGTCGTAGTCGTGAAGGAGAAAGTTGCTTTGTTCATTTTATTGCAAAGACTAAGATTAATAATCATATGCACTTTGGGTAATGAAGTCCAGGCCAGACCAGGCCAGTCCACGTAACAAGTTCCTTATGCTTTCATTATTTACGCCTTAAGAAAAGTAATTAGCAAAATTTGTTGCTTTCACTGCTTTCTCCACTGTAAACCCAGACTTAAAATGCAAATGATATGCAGAATACTTATTCAATTAAGGAATGCAATAAATCAGGGCGATAGATATTTGAAATTGGTAAATAGGTGTAACATTTACTTTGAAATTGTATATATGTATAGTTACACATCATCCTTATTACATAATAATATACATGTACATAGAGACCACGATAACAATTTGTTAAGATGGAATATTCTGACAAATGATATTATATTGTATTACATACACATTACATTGCAACATGGATTTTACAAAAGAATTTTGTATTTCCTTAATTAATATTTGTATTGTATATTGTATCTATAATTAACTTAATTAGTTGTTTATTTATGTAGCTGTTTTAAAATTATCACTATGTATTTATGTAGGACTTATATTTATATTATGTATGCTAATTTATTACAGTATTATAGTATATAGTATATCATCAGAGTAGTAGCCTTATTAAATAATTATTATATTGTTATATTTTATCTATGTACAATTAGTCGTCATCATCGTAATGCGTTTTTGTTTTGATATGTAGAATGACTCTTATGAATTCATATTGCGTATTGGTATTTGCGTGAGAACGCACTAATGGCATTTCAGTTCCCTCCAAACTTATTATCTCGTATTATATCTGTATCAATTGAATATTTAAGTGTTTAAATCTATTTAGAAGTATATTTATGTAAGTAAAAGTAAGTAATTATCAGAATTAGGCAGCATGTACATACATACACTAAAATTTACATAATTAATGCAATTATACTACAGACTACAATACACTAAGTGCTTACATTCTGCTCTAATTACACTCTAAGGCTACTGTACAGAGGGATTTTATTAAATATTGGCTAAAACTACAATTTATTTAATATAATGTATTACAATTTGCCTTTTTACATAACTAATTGTTACATTTCACTAACCTATTTATTGTAGGATTATATTTAAAGCAGCATGATTAATCAACGGTTTTGGAATGATGTGAAATTGGAAGGACCATTTTGACACAA
>JAQFYC010004559.1:0-16787 GCA_034694165.1 Tomocerus mixtus | reverse complement strand
CGCATCACCGACTGGAATGTACACGGTACTTCCTTTTGAGTTCTAAAATTAAACGAATTATTATTACTCAAAAATTATAGCACCTTACTTACGGTCTAAATGTAAGGCATTCTAGGCATGCTGGATTGTTAATATATTGTATGTATGAGAAAAAATAATTTTTATTACAGATTTGAAGGGAAGTGATATCCACAAGCAACTTGAGTCTATAGAAGCACTGTTACACAGTGTTTCCTCCATGTGACACTGCTCTTCGACCAATTCATGATCCCAGTTTTGGCAACGAAGCAGTAATTTTGGCAAGGGAATGGTTACAGGAACGTATCCTCCCGGATTAATAGCTCCACTGGCTCCTCTACTACTATATAAGCGATGTTTTAGCCGAGAGTGACTTAAAGGTTTTTGATAACGGAAGTGAATGGGCATTTTCACTTCTACGGTTGAGATCAAGTTTCCTAAAAATAATAGAAATCAGATCGTACATATACTTTACCGGACAGAAATTGTAGACATAAATAGGTAGTAAAATACATTAAAGTAAAAATATTTTCCTTACCGGTAGGTACTGCTTGCAACTGAACGAAAACAGTTGAATTTGATTTTGCCAGCCATGCGGGACTTTCCAAATCGGTCCAGTTGTTTAACACTCTAAGGTAATTACGAAGATCAGATAGTCTAGAAACTTCATACGGGTCCACAAATACATCGGGAGTTAACGTTGCCAATATTCCAAACAAACACTCTCCGTCAGCAAAATGAGTAAAAGGAATGATCGAGGTTGTAACGGTGATTTCCACAGTATCCTCTAGATCCCTGAGTAATAATTTTTTTTATATATTACCAACACTGAAATATTTATTGTGATACAAGTAAAAATGCACTTGGATGAAAATTCTCTTACCTGTGAAATCCTTCCTTAGTTATAAAGCGTATCAAATTTGCATGTAGTCCTTGTATGAAGGAACAATTTCGTTGCAAAATCTCATTTTGCACGAGATTATTGCCAAGTGCTGAAGCGCAGACTAATTTTCCAGAGAAACAGAGAATCCATACATAGAAAAAGATGAATATCAGTTTTATTACGCTCATCACTGACCGAAAAGCTATCCGAATATATTTCTGGGAGAATACCTAGCAAAATCTATGAACTTTTTCGGTTTTTGCACAATTAGCCCTTTATTTGACCTTCATTTTTAAATTTACTTTCAGTAAGATTTAAGAATTTTTGGAACACTTTCTTCCGAAGCCGAAGTGTTGACATAAAAATCCATACAAAGCAAATAATCGTATTTTCCCGGTCCATTAGAGCTCATTGTTATGTTATGATACAAAAATAATATTATTATGACGTTAACGTATGGTTCTCCTTAAGAAGCCAGCGGCAACTTTAAAATCAAAAAGGGTGTAGGTGTAGAATTGAGCCAACAGAATTTAGAATTTTAATTAATTTAGTTCAGAAACCAATTTTTGAGAGATAAAGTTAACGATAAAAGGGAAAATATCAAACAGACTGAACCTGAAGTACCGTCAACCGTTACTTCGTGTTCACATTCATTTGAATGTTGAACGAATTCTGTTCTCTGGTTCAATTATTTTAAATCAAATCTTTAGTTATCCAAAGGTTAGGGGTTAGGTTAATTGCGCAACTACATTATTTTCTTTCATTAACTTTCCAAGATAACAGTAAGTCCATCCATTCTATTTAACCACGTTATCCTTCTTGAACTACTTATTAATGAATTTTAACGCTGTTATTGCCAATTGTTATGATTTTTTATAGGTTCCAAAAACGCTACTGGAGTATGGGTGCATTTTTTGGAAAAGGGAAGAAGCCAGCTTCCCCGCCTTCGAGAATTACTGAGCAGGACAGAGCAGTATTGGTAAATAAACTTTCATTACGTATATAAAGTATAAATATATACATTTTTAGTCTGCACTTCTGCAGAACGAAATCCCACCTCACTTGCTGTAGGATTAAAGATATCTGGAATGTAACTAAATACTAAATGTGCACGTATATTTGGCAGGATTTGAAAAAGCAAAGGGATCAACTGAAGCAGTACCAAAAGAATATTGCCATAACTCTAGCAAAGGAACGGGATTTAGCGAAAAAGTTGTTACTTGAAGGAAAGAAAGAGTAAAACGCTTACAAATTGTTTATAAAATATGTGTTATACTATGGCTTAAGGAAATAATCCTTGCATTATTTAATTTATATTGTGTTTACTTATTTTGACATTTAACTTAATTAATTGTTTCAGCCGCGCTAAGCTGCTGTTAAAGAAAAAACGATTCCAGGAAACATTATTGCAAAAGTCGGAAGAGCAATTAGACAACATTGAGCAAATGTGTTCAAGCTTAGAGTTTGCTCAGATGGAAGTTCAGGTACCTAGACTAACAATAAGTAGTATATATGTATTTTTATATAGACTGACTGATGTTGTCAAATTAATTTATTAATCCTAAATTTTACCAATCCTAAGGTAATGGAAGGCTTGAAAAATGGAAATGAGGCTCTCAAAAAAGTTCACGATATGATGTCCATCGAGGATATTGAAAGGATATTAGAAGAAACTCGCGAAGGTGTCGATAAACAGAATGAAATCGATGCTCTCCTAAGTAATAACTTAAGTCCGGAAGACTTAGAAGAAGTAGAAACAGAGCTGGAGAAGATCATGGCTGAAGAAAACGTCCAAATACAACTGTCTCCCGATTCGGAGATTGTCTCTCTGCCAGATGTCCCAGAGACTCCCCTTCCAGAGTTACAAGGTATATACTATTTTTGTCATGTACAGTTGGAACAGCATATTACTTAGGAATCCATATAAATGCATTCTTTAAAGGGGAATTCCTTATATCCATGTACAGTTAGTAATTAGTAATTACTTACACTCTACACAGTAGTAAAGCAAACTGGTGATACTAAAACTGTTCCATGTATGGGGCATGTGGACTCCTTATAACCGGCATTCTTATTAATTTAGAAGTATTTTTATTTAGAATTTAGACAAAATCTAGGATATTAATGTAGATAAGTAAAATAAATATCGACAATATGTTCCTTCCCAAGGGAGAATTTGGGGAGAATTATATATTATAGGTACATTGGAACTACTGTTTTATCTCATTTGAATCCTAATAATTTATTTTAAATTATTTCAGAAAAAGAGCGCCCCATTGCCAGGGCTGAAAAAGTTATGGTTGCTGCTTCTTAAAATGGCCAAAAATGTTACATGGACGCTTGCTGCGAAAAATAGCACAATATCGCCTACTAATAAACATAAGTGCTGCTCTACTTTATAATTATTAAGTGTGTTATCACACTGTTGTTAGGTATTATATTATCATATATGCTCTAACAGAGATGTAAGTATAGATGTAGATTGTAGATACTTCAAAAATGTTCAGTGATTATGGTATTTTAGAAAATGGCAATCTCTACCATTCTGCTCCCTGTTGCCACGATTATAACTAGATCCATTAATAACATATTACTTAAATGATTTGTCCATAAAAAATGTAAAGATACAATACTAATCAACTAATGGTAATGGTGTACTTACAATACATTAGATTTAAAATGCTAGACTGTCTTTAAATTGTTACTGCTAGCTCCACCAAAAAAGCGGCTATTAGGTAGTTCTAATAATTACTATTTCTATAAGTATCTAATTGTTGTTTCTGCCACACAAGATACTATTTATACGCGAAAGCTATGTAAAAACAAGTCAAACAATCAATCAAAACAAGTGCTGTGCTAATAAAGCTAGTTAGCTGTACAACAAATTACCATTACATTACAACTTAATATACGTAAAGGACGTAACGTACTAAGATAAAGAAAGTTTACTTTCGTACCTTCTACTATCCTACCCGTTATGTAAAATAAAAACTATTCTGCAACAGGTTTAGCATAGCCTATAGCTATAATATCTACGTTTTCGTGAATGGTGGTTAGATTTAGGTCTTATAATTTAGATTCAGAGTAGGTGACTAACTGGGTACGCCATTGATTACTATAAAAATATGAGACAAGTCAAACTATAATTATAGGAACTTAATTATATTATTCTTCAATACTAACAAAAGTGAGATAGTTTGCTAGAATTTGGTTTGTTTAAGCTGTGGGTTGTATTCTTGTATTTATATTCTACTAACTAAATAGAAAATCTATAATTACAGCATTTCATTGATTTAATGAAAATTTGAAGCTTTAATTTTTGAAAGTAGATCATTCTTGGCATTTTCCAATGAACTTCTTACAACATTATCAACTAAGAGCAATGCATGGACATTTTTAAGTATTTAAGAGTAATAAAATAAATCAATGTTCATGCAGTGAGCAATAGTTCACATTTTCATTAAATCAATATGCAGCAGATTTTGAAAAATGTCCTATACACTTTTGTTCGTCAGATAAAATAGTCACGTCACAATAATTGTTCACTAATGATAATGTTATGCTAAGCTATGATATGAATTATCAACAACTATAAATAAATATAGACAAATGAGCAGTAGACTAACTGAAGTTATGCAAAATGTAACCAACTAACTTTGCACTGATGATACTATAAAATATAAACTAATTAGGTACTAATTACGTAATAAAAAAAGGGGTTAGATATTAGGTAGATATGTTAGTTGTAGCTTTAGCATGAAGAAACTATGACTGTAATGCTGAGAAGATTAGACAGAGTATCAAAAGTACTGATCTGATATTATACTTGTAAAGTGTAAAATAACTGAAATGTAACGACGAATTTCCCAACAGTCGGGAAAATGAATGCGCTTTCATTAGGTTAATAGTAATTAAATGTAAAATTAAATTACTCAAGTCTACTTACTTAGGTATATGCAATTTAATTAAATAAACTTGTATACTGAACTGAATGAGTAAGACAATTATATCCAGCTACGCTATGCCTTCTTTCCATTTGTCGGTCTTTGTACATTTCAAAAGGACAAAACTCGTTTTTATGTACAATAATGATATGCTATTATTATAACAAATATTTAAATACTTACCTTTGTCATGTCAGGTGAAGAAAACTAGGAAAAGTGCGTAGCCTACTTGTAAGATACAAAATTCCTATAATTTATCATAATAATATTCTATTCTAATTACTACAAATCTGATGATAATTATTTAAGTAACCACAATTAGTCATTTGATATTTGAATGTTAAATAGTCGTTATTCGTTATTGTTAATCTTAATAGTTATATTATTGCAATTGTACATTGCATTGTACCTCATCAAAGAATGAGATGACAAAAATAATGTAATTTCATAGAATTTATAAGAATTCATAGAAATGTAAACGTACTAGCTACTATAATATGTAGGTCAAGTACTAATTAGTAAAAAATGACGAATGATGAGAGGAGATAGATTAGGAAGTAGCAATGCTGCTAATCTGTGTGTGCTGCATTCTGTTTATGAATATATGTGTAATAAAAATGTAATTGTAACGCAATGTTTGCATTGACTGTGTGGTTGTATGCTATCATTGTAATGTAAACAAATGTACTATTCTATGTGACAAGTGAAAATTATTGTTTGTAATTGTAATTACTTGGTACTATGTATTGTATATTAAAATAAGAAACTTGCTGGCTGTTTCTATTGTTCCGTAAATATGCTCTGTACTGTGTACTATGTACATCCGCATTCGGGCTTATTTATCAAAATTCATTAAACTCAATCTGCTTGTTGGGTAGTTTAGCTATTGCAGCTTTGTACTTGTTTTTCCTCATTTTCTAAATTGCTATCTTGAAGCTTGCTTTGCTATTTGTACCTGTATTACAATTATATGTGCTATAAAAAACTTTATTAAACTTTATTATGTGAACTATAAAAATCTCATCTTCTTAGGTTGACGTAATTTTAGCAAACTTCTGATAATTCTAATTACAATTAAAGCATTTCAATCCAATATTAATATTGGTAAGTAAAGTTATTAAATACACACAAGTGCCAATTTTTTTGCAACATAAGTAGCTTACTATTCTTGTAATACAATAGCATGAATTTTTTATCTATGCTACTACAACAAACTATTAGCTAATCCTCTAGATAATCCTGTAACTGTTTTTATTATAGTACTATACAATTTATGTTAATTAATTATTATGTTAGTTAATAGTAAATAATTGATGTTGCAGTGCAGATATTTACTATCTCATGGATAACTTGCCATTTAAAATTATTCAAATAGACAAAACCATTGTAAAGTAAGCATTGGAGTTTGGAGCACTTACAGATTTCTCTTTATCATCTTTATTCTCATACGCTATACTCATAATGCAAGTTAAAAAATTTAAGAGAAAGCAACTTGCGTTTACTTTCTCCGAATAGGTCTGAGCCATTCTATATAATATCAAGAGTAAAATATCTGTTATCTGTACTGTTTATCAAATAATATGAAGTTTTAATAATTCTTTCTAGAATGCCAAACCAATAAAATGTTCAATAGGATTAGCAATAGCACAACACCATTACGAAAGGGTTAGAAACTATAATTTGACTAAAACTTCTAGTAAAGAAATAAATTAAGACGTGTGCAATAAAAATCACGGCTCTTAGAATGGATACTTAATACTTACCTAACTAATTAATACTGAATGAACTGCTGAATAGTCAAATAAACGATCCAACAAATTATTTTGCATGCTCAAATTGACATATTTATTGTTGCAGTTTTTGGGAATTTACACATTTACTCATGATTAACGTCTATTAAACGACGTACAAACTACGAAATTGCCTACATAATATTGTAATTTTAAGACAAAGTAAAAAATCTCGCTACGTTAATCATTAAAACGGAAATGATATTTTTAAAGAAAGTCTTGGTTATCATAAGTGTTACCAAAGACGTTTCTTCATTATACATGATACTAATATTAAAACATAAATAGGATAGGATAGTGGTTTATGTAAATGTCAAGTAACTGCGATTTAAAGCAATGTTTGCTCTGGTCTCCCATCGCGGGACACCCATGGGAAAACGGTGTTTATGCGTAACCTTCTGTCGTAATAGTAATAAGACATTGGGTAATATTATAATTTCAATTTCTTTTCCAATGGTAGGCACTAGGCACTACAGAATACAGTAGTTAGAAAATTCACATTAGGTAAGTACTGCGCAAGAGAAAGTAAATATGTACATAATTATTATGTGAAATGCGGTTGAAGGCTACCCCATGATTTTCCACTTTTAACAACTACCGGAAGTCTAACTAACAATTTGTAACATGATTCCATCGCATTACGAATTTCACTGGCAACTTGATTTATATGCGAAACCCTAACCTCGAACATAAGTTCATCATGCAGATTTAAAATAGGGAAAACTAGGGTTTCTGCAGGTACTTCTTGGCATTTCCCATTTAAACCACTATGTAATTCCGTTGGACCCAGTCCCCAACGAAATAATTTGCTAAAACGGCTCTGAATTTTCGTCATGGCTGTCTTTACAATATCTGCTGCTGATCCTTGAATCCGTGAATTGACAGCTTGGCGTTCGGCTTGTGCTTTATCAAAAGAACATTTAGCAATTAGACAATAAGTAACACTAGATATGAAGTTTGAAAAATGGAGCAATTACATCGTTCAGTGTTGTTGCGACTGTTAATAAGGGGAAGATATCGCTTCCTTCCACAGATTGTTTCAATATAGCCAGTATCTCGGCAGTATTTGATGGTATTGTCCAGAAAAACTCTTATAGCAGGATAAGCACTCATAAACTCCTTGATGTACATCGAGGCATCGCTTTCACTCACTCCCATTTGTTCTGAAAGCGTTTTTGCTCCCATTCCATATATAATTCCATACACTAGCCCCTTTACTTCTTGTCTCATACTTGGTGTTACCTAAAGAATAAAAACGTCAGTAAGTAATACACTTGTCTAAGGAATCATGATGGAAATATTATGGAAGGAAATGGTCACTAAATATAATGGAGCTAACTTTGTGGCAAGGTAAACGCTTCCATTCCGAGGCGAGAGATATGAAAACATCAGCTTTCCTATCGTTTAAAACATTAAGGAGATTTTTGTCTTCACACAAGTGTGCCAAAATTCTCAGTTCTACCTGAGAATAGTCAGCAGATACCAGAAGAAAATCATCAGAACATGGGACAAATGCATGTCTCATGGAAATTGTACTGTTCTCACATGCAAGGGATGCAGATGAAGTAGTACTTTTGACTTTTTTCATGTATTTGACACCCGATTCAACACTTCGTATTAGCGTTGCCAACTTGTGACCAAATTGGATTCGCGAATTATTTTTCATATCATCCACCTCTTTCTCACTCAATTCAATTTTGAGATCAAAATCTCGAGGAATGCACTGAATACTTGGTTCAGACATTATAACTCGACCTGTTACTGTAAATTGCGAGTAAACTCCATGAACTCTTCCTGTTTTCAGATTTCTTTCTTGCTGAAATGGAATCACAACCTAAACAATTCAAAATAATACGATTTTACCATAGCATCCTACATAGTTGTGCGTGTTAAGCTTTGAAAATTGAAAATTTTAATGATTCAAATTACAGCTTGCAAGGCACTGGTCACTTTGCGGTAATCCATAATCACACGAGCTAGTTCATTATCAAGCTTTGCTAAAACGTCCTTTCCTGTCCCTTTACTATTCTTCGGCTGCTTCAGTCCAATTTCTTGAAATAAAACCTGACCCAAAATATTGACCGTTATTTGCATTTTTGATGACCGGTATTACCAATATTTGCAACTAGTAAGTGATGTTTATTTGCACAAGAATTTAAACAAAACTAGTCATACCACACTGATTTCTTTTGAAGAATTAATGTTAAATTGTCGATTGGCTAATTGATATGCTCGCAATTCGAGCAAAGAAGACTTAAAATTTAAAATTCTCTGGAGTTTATCCAGCTCTTCCACATCCAGTTGCAATCCGTTAATCTCCATTAACATCAAGAAATGAGCAGAAGGCATCTCTACATCTGTAATGTAACGGGAAACCATAATATATTTAGAAATAAGAAAAGATATACAATTACAGGCAATAATAAGTAATAAGTATTAAGTAGTTTAATTTGTACTGTACTACGTATTTATTTTTGAAAAATATTCTATCGATAATTGCTGTTGCTGTACTTACTCGTAAAATGGTTCCAAAGGTTATTTTCTTTTAGCTGACATTTCAATGCCAACATTATCTTATTGGCAATGAAAGCCTCCGTAATTTCGCTATCCCACTTGACAGAAAATATGTGGCGGTCATCGGGACTAAGGTACATTGATACTAGCTTATCACATGTTATGTTCCAAGTTTCGTCTTCAAATCTCCACAACCATTGTGCAATTTTAGGATCCCAAACTTTGTGTGGACGAGGAAATTTTTCAAGAATTTCCTTTCCACATGTTTTAATCAGATTCCTAAGTTTATCTTTGACATCCATCATTATCACAGGGCAATTCTCTACTGTAATTCTATGAAATAAGTCTCCTATTTTCCAAGTAACATTTTTATTATTTCTTTCCTTTGCATTGTTTTCAGTTACATCCCATTCCATTGTCCAAATTGTGTCACCCCCATTAAAAAGAGTAATCACATGGCTTCTTTGCTTCGATTCTTCCGATATCTTTTCTAATTTGGAACTTAATTGTTGACGGACGATATTGGCCCCGATGCCGGTTCGAGCAGTTGGCATGTGTCGCTTGATGACACGTACTTTCAAACCAATTCCTATTGGTTTACATGAATCGAAAAGGCTTGATGGCAAATATTCTGGACTAGAAATGTTAACCACTTTCATAAGTGTTCCGCCAATTTCTTCTGAGAATAAAATCTTCTGGACATTTTTCGTAATTGAAGGACTATCAAGTCTGCTACTGCAACGCAGTGTAGCGCTTTTAAGTAATTGAAGCTTCGAGGAACTGTAAAGACTCTTTCTTTTCCCACTTGATCCTAACATTGTGTCTTCCAGTTCTGAACTAACATCAAAAACTTCATTTGATGTTGACAAATCCCCTGGTTTATTCTCCTCGTCTATTTCATATTCGGCAAATAAATCCTCCGACTCAAAATTCGTATCTTCTGCTATAGCTAACATGGCCGCCGTTTGTGATTCCGTAATTTTCTGTTTTATGGATTCAGCTTCACATGATTCCATGTCTTCATCCTTTTCTTTCGCTTCATTTTTAGATATATTTAACGAAACGTCCATTAAACTAGCAATCGAATCAAATTCTTCGTCAAAATTGATTTTACTGAGCCCTTGTGCATTTTCATCTAGTAATATCGAGTTGTTAGACGCTTGGAAGATATCCATTTCTTCTTGAGATTGATATGCATTCTCCTCCTCCTTAACTTTTCCATCGCCCACGCTATTTCGTTTTTGAATAGGGATTTTACATGCTGGAATAGAATTATCCACAGTTTTTGCAGTTACAGTATTCAAACAAGCTTTACCAATTTTTTCATCATCAGTTCGTACTTCCATTTCTTCCTTCATAGAAACTATTGGCTGTTTTATAGTGTTCTGCAATTCATTCATTTTATTCTCTTTCTGCGGTACCAACGAATTTATGTTCTTGAATATACTGTCCAAGGAATCAGTTAAGGAATTCTCTGAAACATGGTCATTAGACAGTTTCAAAATCGTAGGCGACTCCGAAAATTGGCTATATTTCATTTCTTCTTGCATCTGTTCCATAGACTCCTCCGTACCACTATACTCTGACTCGTTGCATATAACATTTTCTTTGTCGGAAGGCGAATTGCGAGAATCATTAGAGTCATCATGAGAATGGTTAGGCTTTATCTGTCCAAATTCAGTATTTTTTGGAAGTCCAAGTTCAATCTGTCACAAAAATGAATAACAGAATTACAGCATTATTCCAAATAACTATATCATAGTGAGCTGTGCTGCTGCTTGTGCATACTAATTTTACAATATTGATAGTGTTGTACATTACTATCTGAGTTTGCTTCATTTTATAAAAATTAATAGTTCACATCATTTCTCCAACAGCAGCACATTATTAGTTTTGTTTTATGAGATAAGAAAATCAACAAATGCTAATTCACGTTACCTCATCTTGATGAATATTTGGAAGCTTTTAGTGGGTCACGGTCACGACTCAAAATACAGTACAGTAAAGTAACAATATTTACATTTATTTGCATTTTTGATCGGAAACTCTTATGATGCAAAACAAAACTTTAACTTGTGCTGATGGTGAAAATTAATGAAATATATTAGTGCATTTTTGCTACTTGTGGTGAATACACATTTATTGTCGTTTAACGAAACCTTTGCATAATTTAAAGCGTATCACATAAACGGAACATAATATTAAATGAAAAATACGAACACAGATTGGTATATACAACGCTTACTGTCCACGAAGTTGATTAGAAACATAATGATGAATTATAATATAGGAAAATAGGAACATGTATGTAGAATTGTTTTTGTCAATATTCTAAATACTTAGAATTTGTCCTTTTTTAAATATTTTGGCATTAAATACTGTGGAATTTGAACATAAAATTACTAGAGGTACACTTAAAAATATTAGCACTTAAATTTAGCAGTCTTTCTGTTTACTACATATATGTAAACATTATCTTTTGGAAGCAATTGATAAGTTCAGCAGCTCGTCGGATCTAACCTGGAGAAATTGTCTAGCCTCCTGTACAATCAAAACGGCCATTTCAGCTTCCGTCAGTCCATCTCCTTTTCCAATCATCCAATGCTTTTTTGTCTGATTTCCATGGACGTTACTGTCAAATAAAATGCAGTCGCAGTTATCAGATTACACCGAAGCGACGACTAATCATAAACATACATAATTACAATAATACAGTGCTGCAAATACCTTTGGAAAGGTCCAGCCCTATGCAAAATCTGTTCCACATGTGCTGGCTCAGTGGCAGCCAGCTCCACAATGGATTTTATATCAGCGTCATACAAAACTCGAGCCTTTTGTCCATTGACCATCGAAAGGCGCACAAGATCACATAGTTCCCGTTTTGTACCAAATTGCAATCTTTCTTGAAATTGGCTAAGCAATAATTCCAAATTAGACCACCCTAATCTTCCACAAAAAGCGGTGACCATCCCTACAAAAAAGCGTATAAATATAATTTAAAATTTTCCAACTGTTATTGTCTGTCCATCTGGACATTTATAGTATTTTGTTTGGCACACACAAGAACGAGGAACACTAATTAATTACATACCAGCAAAAGTCGATGCCGCCTGCTGCAAGTTCTGAATTGTACCTTTGGCCAAATTATACTTTAAGGACACCTCCGTAATTGACTTTTCGTTGACTAGGTCATTCAGTGCAAGGGCAGCAAAGAATCGTTGGTGGATTAGAAAAGCCTGTGGATAAACAAAATTTCGAATAAATTATTGCAGGGCAATAGTTTATTTATTATTAATTTATTTAGGAAATGTACGTAAAGTAATTGTCGTACTTTGGCCTAACCACAAAGCCCACGCTATGCATATTTATTGTAATGTAAAAAAGCATATGTTGTATGTAGCTATAGCTATAGGTATGCTAAAACAAAAATAAAATCCACATACTTGATGGGCATTAGCCCTGGAAGCCATTCCAGTCATTCCTCTGATAATAAATGCTTCGGACACCCCAACTAAATCTGCCACTTTCTTCTCAATTTCATCCAAACTTTCCCAGATTCTTAAGTAAAGAGCGAAGTCAATGTATCTCATATGCTCTGACAGATAAGTTGGCGTAACCTCAATAATAAAGTTTTAATTATAATTAACTCACGTTAAAAATTAATTATAATTCACTATGCTAAAAAGATAATTTTCAAAACTTTCAAAACATGTGAGTTGCTTACCTGGTAAATTATGTGGAGCTCGTTATCGAGGACAAAACATCGCACAGCTTTTTGTAGTTCTTTAAAGACGAAAATCCCTTCATCTGGGGACAATGACGAAGCTAAGCAAGCTAGGCCGAGGTTAGTGGGCATGTACTCATCATTTTTGTTACTTTCATACTGATTTAATTTGACGAATTCATTATCCACCAAAAACTTCAAACAGTCTTCTATACATAAGCCTTTGTTTGCTTGATTGTCGGTAGATAGGAGTTCTAAAATCATAACAAACACAATCATATTCAGTAAATAGCATTTTATTGTCAAAAAATTTGTGGATCCAATTAAACTAAGGCATTCAGGCTTTCGGAAAAATTGAAAGCAACCCTACCTTGACTAGTTTGATCAATACTTGCTAACAGCGACAACAGCGTACATTTGGAATATTGCAATACTTCTTCAGGATTTTTTGTAACCCCGCTAGCGATAACTTCTAAAAGGGCACGCTTCAATGACGATGTAAGCGTTCCTCCTTGATTTAACAAAGCACTTTTTACGGAACTTAGTTGTGATTGAAATAACAGTAGCCCATCTTTCTTAGTGTCTCCTGGACACAGAAGTATACTTTCTCCTTCAGTATCAACACCTTTGCGACCAGCACGTCCAGCCATTTGACAATAAGTCAGAGGATCCAACAATCCTCCGTTAAACCTCGGAGTACTTATAATGACACGTCTTGCGGGTAAATTGACTCCAGCCGATAGCGTGGACGTAGCGATAATTACTCTCAAAACACATCTTTTAAAAGCAGATTCAAGAATATCTCTCTCGTCAAAAGTTAAGCCTAAAAAATAATCCCTTTAAATTTATTATTCCATTGTTACATTTCATGTTTTTTGTACGTTTTTAATTTACCTGCATGGTGATAAGCCACGCCGAAAGAAACTGTCTGCTTTAAGATTTCGTCTTGACCAGCAGGACACTGTTGTAACTGGTGTAGAACTTCTGCTAGTTTTTCTCCACTCAGTTGAATGCGAAGCTTTGTTCCGATGGCGGCGTCATATTCGCTTGAAGGCCTACCAATGTCGTAAAATGCTTTAGCTATTCGGATTGCATTAGCTTCACATAAAGCTTTGGTGGGGCAAAATACAAGGATCGAATGTCCTCCCAATATTGTTTCCAAGCACAACTGAATCATGTCATCCACATCGCCCTTAATCATCATAATAACGTGTTACAATTTTCAAGTGCATATATATTTGCAATTAGCACAGCATTATTCCAGCTTCACCTTCTGATTTTGGAAAATAATAGTAAATATTTTTCAGAAACTCACTGGTATAGATATATTTATTTCCTCATTCTTGACTGGTCTTATTAGCTGCAATTCTTTATCATAAATATTATCTTCAATTTTTATTCGTTCAGATAAAGGAACCGGTCTATATTCCGTGGTCACTAGTTCGGCATTAAGCCATTTAGCAAGATCGCTTAGATTGGGCAGCGTCGCAGACATTCCAATCAGCTATAACAGGGATAATAAAAATGCTATTTATATTCTATGTAGGAGTACAATTATAGAAAGTGGATGATCCATATTATATATCAATTATTACTACTATTATGTGATTTTTACCTGAATATTTAGGTCTTTAGATTTGTCCTTTACTTCGGAATCTTCACTGTAGCTGTGATTTTCTAACTTACTTTTCTTAGTCATAAAAAGTATTTTGGTAAGAAGAATTTCTAATAAATACCCACGCCCTGGGTCACCAATAAGATGCATCTCGTCAACCTATACAGTTAAACCCCAATACAGCTATTGAAGTACTGAAAATATTCATATTCTTTAATTCAATGAAACTGCCGTACTACTTCCAAAATCCAAACTGTTTAGTAAAGACACATTCGTAAAAAGTTAAATTAATCCTTACCACGATTGTTCCTAGTTGGGAAAGACATCCTTCCTCTAAGAGCCTATTAGAGCAAAGATACTTATAAAAACCATTTAGAATTATTTCTTTTTGCAGCTTTGTGCATTTTAAAATATCATAAAACCTGTTAATAAGACTGTTTGCTTTTTCTATTGTACATATAGCAATGTCAACGGCTTTAAATCCTCCAGGAGGGTTGTAGGAACCCATAAACCCTTCTACCCTAACACCAGCATCACCAAACAATTCTTGCAAGCTGTACATTTTCTCCCTTGCGACCGAAACAAATGGAAGTATCATAATCGCTTTCTTTCCCAATTCTAAAACTCGTTTCACCATTAGAATCTCGGCAACTAATGTTTTCCCTATTATGACAAAATGTAAACAGATGGTACAACTATTTAGAGTAATATATAGCATTTGAATTGTAAGCATCGAATAATTCGATAATCGTGCAGAATGCTAAGGTTATTTGACATTCTTGTGTTAAAAACATTTTGTTTACATATAAGTACCTGCAGATGTTGGAGCGGAGTATAAAAGATTTGAGCCATCTAATACTTTTGAATTGGCCAGGCATTCCAACTGCCAAGCAAATAAGGACGTGACTCCCTTTGACTTATACCTCTAAAAATTGAGAACAAATCAATATACTAAGACTGGCTCAGCATTCTAGTAATAACTGCTGGTTTCTGGGCATAGGTAACTGGACTGAATATCATTTATTACATTATTATTACGTACCATAACAACTTTAGGCGGTAATCCCCACGATGAAAGTAAAAGTTTCTCTTCCTCAGTCATTAACGTCAAATCGCCTTTACTAAGTTGTGTCTGTCCTGATTCGGATAACAGTTTTGATGCTTTTCTGTTAGTATACGCTACTTTGAATGTAGCCGTTTTCTTTTTTCTTTTGGTTTTTTTATTGTTAGATGTAATTTTATTGGATACGACGGGCAGAGCAGCTTTTGAGGCTGCTGTCTTTGCACTATTACTGCTGTTTACAGTTGATGAGGCATAACTATTTTTGTTTTCAATTTGATTTTGGTTGAGATTTTTAATTGGCAGTTTCTTAATTTTTTGCGAAAGCGGAACATCGAACTGAGAGGCTGGTAAAATGTCAAGGAATTCTTCAGAAGCGTCGTTATGAAGGGACGCAGCATTATTTTTTGCAAGTTCTTCTATTTTATCTATACCTTTAAAAAATGATGCGCCTTCGATACTTGTTATACTGTTGTCCAGAGCCACGTGCTTTTCCATTTTGTCTACCGCATTGAGGAAGGAATCATCTCTAAAAGACATATCTGTAGAATAATTTAGCGAAAACCCATTGGACATGGAAGTAGGTCTTGATTTGGCGTTAAAAAATGCATGTGGGGTAGAAATTCTGTTCGAATTCGGACTTGGACCGATGGGGGATGACAAGGAAATATTCATAGCATCAGATAAATTTCGTTGCGGAGTAACGTCCCTATTTAAATCTCCATTGGGAGTTGTGACTACATTCTTTCTTTTCCTAAAATATTGAAAGTAAAGTACATATAAATAACTGGCTTATTATTTAATATTAAAATATCCGTCTCATATTCACCATCGCAAGTCACAAGCAGGTCAAAGATCAATATTTTGGTAAATACCGTCTAGAACTTGTGGAGGACACTGGGCTAAACAACGGTACCGTTGGAGCATGTTTATTTAGCAATCCTAATTCCGTAGCGGCATCCGCTTTAGCAGAACTCCTTGTTTTCATTTTGGCTGCTTCAGTTAGGTAATTAATGACGGTAATGACACCACTTCAGTATGTGTAATCAGTTCAGATTTCAGACGATTTTCGTATTGCCAATTGCAGACTTGCAGAACTGTAAATCACGATGGCGTCACAGCATAATTCCTGATTTCTAATAGTAAAAAAAATTAGTTCTTGACTTTTTCAAAATTGTGCTTTTTATTGCAAATATTTTATACTTCCATTTATATTTATACAACATGTCAACATTATTA